>BFEA01000465.1:109474-128195 GCA_003427395.1 Chara braunii | reverse complement strand
GGTGGGGTGAAATGACACTGAAAAATCACCCCGTTATTTTTCGAGGGGCGGCCAGGACSCGATAAACGTCCTGGGCGGCCCCCTTTTTTTTTTTTTTTTTCTCCCCAGGGGCCTCCATCCGGACATCAGGACCAGACACCGGACACCGGACTGTCTGGAACCCGGTCCGGACGTCCGGACGGTTACCATGATGTATACACAGCCTGGGACAGGAAGAAAGACCACAATGGCCATCCCAAAAAAAGGAACTACAATGGCCATCCCAAAAAAAAGAAAAATGTAATCTGACCCATGAAAAGGACACTAGTTCCTATGGTAGCATATGCCATGCTATGCTATGCCATGCTATGCCATGGTATGCTATGCCATGCTATGCTATGCCATGCTATGCTATGCTATGCCATGCTATGCTATGCTATGCTATGCTATGCTATGCTATGCTATGCTGTGCTATGCTATGTCATCCTATCGTCTTCCCCCGAACATAACGCATATGTGCTGTTGTTACATGCTGCGCCTGCAACAGGCTGCACGGGCCATTTTCAGGCCCGTGTCCTTTTCAGCCTGAAAGCCTGAAAACGAGGGCCTACAGGCCCTGTGTCATTTTCAGCCTAAAAGCCTGAAAACAAGGGCCTACAGGCCCTGTGTCGTTTCAGCCTGAAAGCCTGAAAACACGGGCCTACAGGCCCTGTGTCGTTTCAGGCTAAATCAGGGTCTTTCCGGCCCTGAGTATTTTCAGCCTGAAACTGAGGGCCATTTTCAGGCCCTCATCAGTTCGACCTGCCCTGAAACTCAGGCACCAGAGTCTGGGTTTTAGCTCAGGCCATTTTTGGCCTATTTTCAAGACAACCTTTGTTTGAGCTTCAACCCCAGGGTCTGGCACGTTTTGGCATTGGCAAGAGCAGCCTCCTGGATGGGCCAGCACTATATAAGACTGGCCTGCCCTGGAGGCTGCAGGTAGGAGGGAGGCCGCTCCTAGGTACTTCCCAGGCACTTCACGTGCAGGCAGGAGGCAGTCAGTAGTCTTCAGGATTCGGCAGCAGCACTCTGGAGGGAGCGCTGCAGGAGTAGTAGTAGCGTTAGCATTAGTCTTCAGCGCTGGGCGCAGTAGGTAGCTGTAGTCTTCAGCACTGGGTGCCATAGCTAGGATAATACTAGAGAGAGAGAGAGATTGGGCGGAGGCCAGGAGTACCTACCTGCAGCGCCGTTGCTCCAGCTTCATCTTCGAGGTACCTGCAGCACAGCACCAACTTCACAGGTTAGTATCTGGCTCGTGACACAGAGAGAGTTCTTCTTCTTCCTCTTCTCAGTCCACCATCTCCCTCTCACCCTCTCATTATCTGACTTCACTGCATCAGCAGACTACGAGAGAAAAAGAGAGAGAGAGCTTGGTGACATTGGATCCAGACTCGACTTTTGGGCTTCAGACATTACGACGAGGGATTATTTGGGACTTGTGACAAAGACTTGGTGTTGACGACATTCCCATCTCTCCCCCCTCTCTTCGTCTGATCCCCTCCTCTTCGTCTGTGTATATGTCTGGACCTGGCGCTTTCTTCCTGTGTACAGCGCCAGGCTCCTTCACACCTTGTGATGGACACGATGTATGTTTGGTCTGCGTTCAAACATTGATTGGGCTAGTCATTAGCATTCTAGCATTCTGCTTCGCTATCTTATACTACGTGAATGAGGTCAGTCCCGGTCAGGTCAGGATTTGTATCGAAGTCTTCCCTGCGCTATTCAGCACCATTTTGTATGTATCAGAATGCACATTGCTTGTTGACATTCTACTTGCACTGCATTGTCCATTCAGTCCTTTTTATCACATTGCGGATCCTCGGTTTCTATGTACATCGCCCAACTGGGCATGTAACAGCTGCATTCGTGTTAGGAAAAAACAAATCGAATAGAACGCATGTCTGTTGTATTCGAATAGAAAGCAGACGGTACTGCTATTGTATGCCATGCCATGCCATGCTATGCTATGCTATGCTATGCTATGCTATGCTATGCTATGCTGTGGCATGCTATGCGGACCATTTGGACCCCCCCCAACCTACTCTTGATCCAGTCCTTGCCATGCAGACGGGGACGCCTGTGGCTGCAGCAAATCTCTGATGCCTTTTTTTTTTCCGCTGTCTGTGGAAGGATACAAATGCCACAGATGCCACCCATGAACTGTTGAAACACAGACCCGAGTTCGAATCCAGATGCAATCCGAGGAACAGAATAAGATAATTCTGGATTTCCTATGTGGGAAAAAATAAATGAATGCCACATTATTGGACCACATATGGTGACTGTGTGTGGTCTACTATTCCACCTAACAGAAGGATGAGAATGCCACGTAAAGTCTGACGCCATTTCAAAATGGGCGACACACAGATTTTTATGTTTTTGTTTTTGTTGTTTGTTGGAGGGGGAAGCCATTGACTTTATTCTATCCATCTGATTTCATCAGGATCTGACTTCTTGATCTGTTTATCAACAGTCCTATGAAAAAAAAAAAAAAAAACAGAGTCCTATGGGTACACTATTCAGCCACCAGGCATGTACCGAACACATACTTTGAAAATAACCTCAGAAAGGAGATGGTGAGAAAAATGGTGGGAGGTTCAACCCAGCGCAAGTCTTGCCCTACAGGTGTCTCTCAGGGCCACGCCGCATTTCTGTTATGCTCATGCTTAGAAAGATAAACCTGGTCGTGAAAACCACCAAATTCAGACTTTCTGAAGGAGTGCATAGCATCACAGCTGGGCTCTATGCACTAGTGCTTCTCCTATTGATTCTGGAAACTCATCAAGCATGGGGTTGGGGAAGGCGGGTGGAGGGAAGGAGAGGGGGGGAGGGAGGCAGGTGTTGCTGTGTGGGGTATTGATTGGGTTTTGGTTTGGGTTTTGTTTTCGTAATTTAGTTTCGGTTACTTTGGTTTCGGTAACCTTTTGTAGTAACTTTGGGGAGATAACTTTGGGGTGGTAGCAGTTGGGGGTGGATGGAGGCCTTGAAGAGTCTTGATATCGAGGAGGGAGGTCAAAGCCGGTTGAGGTTGGATGGCTGAACGTCATCCACTCTGATTTGGTTTTTGCTGGTTTTTCTTAGGGCCTTCGGGCTTTCTCTAAGCTTTCTGCTGCCTAGACAACCCTCATCTCGCGAATTATGTGGTGGACGAGGTCGGCTTGTCGCGAGAAGATGGATGCACGCTACTACTTGCCATGGGTCCCGGTGAGACAATTCTTCTACTGCTCTTCTTCTTGCGAACTATGTGGTGGAGGAGGTTGGCTTGTCGCCAGAAGAAGAAGAGTAGAGATAGTTTGCAGGGATGCGCGACAGTAGGTAGGGCTATGAGTATAGGTGGCAAGAACAAGTTTAGCTATGACTGATGGTTTAAAACTCAGATTGGCCTCTTGGTTACTTTTGGGTGGACTATTTCTTTTCTTCTTCTTCGAGCTACGTGGTGGAGGAGGTCGGCTTGTCGAAGGAAGATGAAGAGTTGAAGTCTGCTTTTAAGCATTATGGGATTGGGTTAGGTTGTGTGGGTGCGGCTGCTGTTCTCATACTGCGAACTTTGTGGTGGAGGAGGTCGGCTCGTCAGGGGATGAAGAAGAGTAGGGGGTTGGAGGGAAGAGGGAGGATTGTTCCTTTGATTGTGTCACTGTTGTTGTTCTCGTTTGCTTTTGGTGGTCTTGAGAATGCCTTAGGATTCTGGGTACTTCTTACAACTCACTTTAGGCTTCTTTGATGCTGTTATATTCATGGATCTGCGGTTTTCCGATGTCAGAACGACGCTGGCCGGTGCTGGGGGGTTGCCCTGTAACCTGTTGATAGCAGGAGCGTGAGGCCTGGTAGAGAGATCTGGGGATGCCTTGGGGCGGGCGTTCCAAAGGAAAACCAAGGGTTGCTGTCGGGACGACGCTGGCCGGAGCTGGGGTGAGTCGTGTTGCCCTGTAACCTAGCAGGGTAGGGGCATGAGGCCTGGGCGAGCTCGGCAGGGAATAAGCCATTGTTAGATAATTTTAGAGGGTTTTGTAAGGGAGTCCTGGGGTTCTGAGCATTCGAAGGATTCTGTGGCTTTTGAGTAGCCTAGCAATAGGTGAGCAATGATCCAGGTTTCTCCTAAATTTTCCTGAACTCCTTTAATAGTTCTCTGTTTCTTCTAAGCCGAAGCCAGGTAATGGCCCTGGTATTTCCAACGATTTCCAACGATTTGTATAAATCTGCATGGGACGCTGGGCCCGGTTCCCAGCACGTGCTGCTCCCCACGAATAGACTGGAGCTTTTGTAAAAAAAAAAAAAAAAAAAGGGTGGGTAACGTTGGGGTGGGTAAACATCGGGGTGGGTAAAGATTGGGGTGGTAACTTTGGGGTGGTAACTTTGGGTTGGTAACCTTGGTTTGGTCACCTTGGTTTGGTGGTTGGGGTGGTGGCCAGGTCAGTAATTGGGTTGGTGGTTGGTTAGGTGGCAGGTCGGGGGGTGGTTTTAAGTGGTAGGTTTGGTGGAGGGTTTTAAGTGAAAGGTTTTGTGGTGGGTTTAAGTGGTAGGTTTAAGTGGTAGGTTTTGTTGTGGGTTTGGCGGATGGACTGTTTAGGTTGGTTCGGTTGGTTGGGTTTGTTCAACTTGGTTGGCTTGTTTGACTGTTGGTTTGTTTTTGGCTCTTTTTGTGCAAGTTTGTGTTTGACTTTTGTGTTAGTTGACTTTAGTTAACAACTTCAGGTCCTTGCTAGTTTGTCTTTTGAGTTCTTTTTTTTTTTTTTTTTTTTTTTAAATTTAACCCAGTGTCCTTGCTAGGAGATGTCATGCGATGGAAGTTACGTATTTTCCTCTTTAAACCTCCAGTACTTCCTAAAGGTGTGCTCGTTAACAAGCACAATTTTAGGAAACGTACGGGCCACTACAGGAGCGCCCAAATTCATCCGACTAGAAATGTTTCTACCTGTGTAGTGTCGTGTTCGGGTTCGGTGACCGAACCCGAACGAGCGCCGAAACTCTCCGAACGCGAACATAAAAATAAAAAAAAAATAATAAAAAAAAAAGTTGTCCAAAAAATCTGAAAACAATATATGTTATGTAAAATAATAATACAAGCAACTTTTGCCTTGAACGTATGGTCAAATTCGTAACCAAACTCGAGTTAAAGATCAAAAACCGAAACAAAAGTTTTTTTTTTTTTTTTTTTTAATATGTTCGGCCGAACGCGTTACCCGAACATGTTCGGACGTTCGGAAAAGCTCTGAACATGTTCGGTGTGCTACACAGGTTTCTACTCTATTTTTTTTCCGCGGCCGATAGCTGGGCCAAGTACTGATGGTTTAAACCACGAGTATACTGCCCAGCTATTGATGCCGAGACTAAATTTGCGGTCCAGCCATTTTGGTTCAGTACCCAAACCCCCCAAAAAATGCGGGCGTAAATGAGCTGCAACTTTTTTTTTCAAGTGGGGAAAGGTATTGGTGATGTTTAAGTAAGCTGTCTGCCAAACTACTGGGTGTCCTACCTCTCAGCGGAAAATCCTTCTCCCCCTCCCTACCGCCCTCCCAAAAATTATTCTCAGTTTGGGAAATTCGCTCGATTTCTCCGGTAAACTAACCAGCACCCAGGGGGGGGGCTACAACTTTTTCCTTTTTTTTTTTCTTTTTTTTTTGGGGGTGGGGGGCACAACTATTGGGTGCAGCTTTATGAGGCAGGTGGCCAGCCCTGTGTTCCTGTCGACAAACAGAGAAACGGGAGAGGTGGAGTTCGGACTCCGCAATAATATACCAGAAGATCGACCGCTTCTCCTTATTGGCAATCATCAGATTATGGGAGCTGAGCTGTTTCTCCTGACTGAAGAACTTTGGTGTGAAGCCAATATTCAAGTCAGAGGACTTGCACATCCACTCACAGGAATCGATCCATCTGAAGGCAACTTTGTAGCTATCGGCGATTTATTCCGCTTGTTTGGTGCTGTGCCGGTAAGCTACTACTTTTTTAATCCCTTCCCCCCCCCCCCCCCCCCCCCCCCCCCCCCCCCCCCCCCCCCCCCCCCCCCCCCCCCCCCCCCCCCCCCCCCCTCTCCCCCTCCCTCTCTCTCTCTCTCTCTCTCTCTCTCTCTCTCTCTCTCTCTCCTGGATGTGACTCAATCTCAGTGAAGGGGGGGACCGGCCAGTGGACAACAGTGAACTTTCTTTTTTTTTTTTTTTTTTTCAAACACGGACACGAATGGTGTCTTGGCAGCCTGTAGTGAGAGGAAAAGGCCCCCTAGCCCCCTGAGAGCTGCCGCACAAGCTGCACAAGCTTTTGAACATGCATGCGAACATGATGGCAGTGACGTAGACTGCGGCCATGCGTTGTTTGACTCACGATAAGCTTCGAGCAGAAGAGGCATGGCCTCCTTTTCCTCTTCTTCTTCTTCGTCGTCGTCGTCTCCGTCTTTCACTTTTTTTTTGGGGGGGGGGGATGAGGTTGTGAGCTCCCTCTGTCCCTACCCCAACATTTCTCCCTAGCGCACCCCCACCGACCACTCCCCCATCTTAAACCACCAGTACATCTGGAGAGTTTGAATGAGCCTCTCCAAAAAGTTAGGGGACTCGGGACAGGGTCCCCTGGGGGCGGGCGGAATTTTTTTTTTGCCCTTCAGGGCTGGGCCCACTGCCATCCCATGGTATGGGACCTTTTTTTTTTTTTTTTTGGTGTTGGCCCTTCGGACGCCCTGTCCGGAGCACCCCAAATTTTAGCAGAGGCTCAATAGGATTCTCAACTTGGCTATCGTCTTCACCACATAGAACACCCGGTCATTATCGCTGCATCTGGACCGAAAGTTGTGCCAAATACAGCTATAATGACCGGGCGTTCTATTCGGGTGAAGACGGTAGGAGCAGTACATCCAAGCCTCTTTTCTATGGGGGGGCAGATTCCCCCTGCACGCCAAGTTTTGCCGAAACACCAGCATGACTTCTTTTTTTTTTTTTTTTTGGTTTTTGTTGACGCCGCCAGCCATTTTGGTCCCCTTGACCCAAGCCTCCAATTTTTTTTTTCCCGCCCTCTCTCTCTTCCTGGCCCACAACACACTGACACAACGGGCCTGGCTCAACTACACACGCCTCTAAATGCATCTGGACCATACTTGCAAGCAGACGGACCGGACGAACGTCCGGTTCGGTCCGCTTTGCCACGTGTGGCACCCTCCCGGACCGGACCGGACCGGATGGGGCCGTTTTTTTTTCTTTTTTTCTTTTTTGGGGGGTGGGGGATAACTGGTCGTCGGGTGCACATTCGTGCGCCGCACGTGCGGAGCCGCCCGGACGTGCGGAACCGCCCGGACGGCGTCCGCTTGCAAGTATGATCTGGACCTCTTACTTATCCCTGTACATTCTGAATGTTGGCTAGGTACGAACGTACCTGCTCCATGTTTCAGGACGAAGACATGTAGAGTGTTGTGTTGTGGGGCGAGGCCCAACATCACACGTACATCACACTATTATGTAGCATGGCGTTTAATACGGTTTTTTTTTTTTTTTTTTTTTTTTTTCCTTTCTTTTTTGTCATCCACGTCTTCTCGTGTTGCCAAGTGTCAGGATGCATGCTGAGCCTTTTTTTTTTTTTATTACTTCTGTAAGCTACATTCTTCTCTCAATTTCACCTCACACTACCTACCTAGTACCTATCGCTGCTGAGCCTTCAGTTCGCTCTTTGCCGGAAAAAAAAAAAAAGGCTGCATTCTGAGCCACACGTCATGAACCAGCTGTCATTGTCTAGCATACCTATTGTTAAGGCATACTCACACTGGGACTTTTTGGAATGATCTCTGGACGTAACTGCGTCCAGATACATTCAAGACAGGTTGTAATTACAGTCAGATGCATGTAGGAAAGTCCTACCGTCTTCTCCCGAATACAGAATAGAACATACGGTTGTGATATCTGTATCTGGGTCGGTCTTGATACAACGATAATGAACCGAACTTTCTATTCAGTGGAAGATGGTAGTGCCAGTACGCCCTCGGTCTCCCTTTTTTTTTTTTTTTTTTTTTTTGCCCTGGGTCTCCCTTTTGTTTGTTTTTCTTTTTCTTTCTTTTTTTCTTTTTTGCCCTCGGTCTCCCTTGTTGTGTGTGTGTGGTGGCCCTTCTTCCCCAGGCTTGCCCTCCCTCCATTCATGCCTTAAGTAGGGCATATTCACAGGGCCACTTCCTGCGATGTATCTGACTGGAATTATCGCCAAGGTTGGTCAGAAAAATTCCTAGTGTGAATATGACCTACTTAGTGCCCTTCAAGAATGAAAAGGATTCCTCTTTGACAATTTTTCAATTTTGTGTCCAACATGCTGGGGCAAGTCTCAACAAAATTTTGACAATTTTCTGACAAATTTGACAAATTTTCTAGAGGCGGGATACTCAGGGATGGGGCGGTGGGGGTTTTCCTCGCTCTCCGAGAGGAGCCCTAATCTGGGCTCTTTTCTTTTTTTGAGTGTTGGATGTCAAGGGGGTGGAAGGGGGGTATGAATTGTTTTGTTTTTAAAGGGGCTAAAAAAGTTTAAAGTGGGGTGCCTTAGTGCGATTCGGTTATTTTCTTTTTTATCTTCAGTTCCGTGAGGAATTCTGATGTGACCCTCAAAGTTGTTTAAAAAAAGCCAACTGGGTGTAGCTCAGTTGGTAAGCCGTTCAAGCGGCACTCAGGAGGTTGTGGGTTCAATTCCCTTTGCCCCCACGATAGTGCCTGTGGCATGCTTCAAGTTGGCGTCTTACCTTCGAGACAGTCAGTTGGTACTCAGTGGGCAGAGCTCTGGTGTTGCAACGGGGAGGTTGTGGGTTCGACTTTGTCGGCCTACAATTTCCCCCGAGCACAATTGGTTGGTGTAGGTTGCACCCCACTTACTTGCCCCGATCCTGGCATAGTGCCCTTACAGACTAATGACGTCAATAGCTCAGTGGGTAGAGCTCTGATTTTTTTTTTTTTTTTTTTTTTTTAACAACGGGCCCAGTGTCCAAGACTGATATTCCAAATGATAATATTGAGGCCGGGGTCCTCACAATCTGCCCGGAGACACCGAACCAAAAACACCAATTGTGAATGATGAAAATGATACTGCCTCTTCTGCAAAACAAGATTACAACTATGTAGTATCACCTGATATTGTAACTTGGAAGTCCTGAGTTCAACTCCATACTATGCGCATTGGTCATGTCTATATATATACTGTTTGTCAGATCAGCTAGGGATGATCTTGTGGACGGATTTGGGTGGGGACATGTGCCTTTCCTGCCGGAGAGTTGATGTGGGATGGATGCTACTCTTTCGGCCAGGGGAGTGGTAAGGGGCTGTTTGGGTGCATGGTGATACCGTGGCAGTCCTATGGTGGGTAGGGGTGCCTTGTAGGGAAACCAATGTCGAATCAAGAGGTGTGTCCTACTCTCAACGCCAGTAGACCCATTCTGGGAATGTGGGCTGTCAGAGGTGGTCGGGGGTAGTTGATGAGGGTCCAGGTCTCCACCATCACCACTACCGTCTTCCCCCGAACATAACGCACCCTAAAAATGAATGTATACAAGCTATATTTCCGGCCAGATACCGCCAAAATAAGGGTGCGTTGTGTTCGGGGGAAGACGGTAGTCGACTCTCCCTAGCAAACAGACATAAGCAAGGCTGATTAGTAGCAGAAAGAAACCACATACATCTATACAGACTATGATATCACACTAGCTCACATAACAACCAGCATATTCAACAACCAGCAGTAGCCATATATGAACCGCGCCGTGCTGGGTTGGTGCTTAGAGGTAGGGGGCTCATGGGTTAGACGTCGGTTAGCCGACTATTAGACACTGCCTATGGGTGCCCTCACTGCTCACGGGACTAGTTGAGAACTTTGCGCCTATAGCTCCCGAGTTACCCATATAACGAGGCTTGTACGCTAGTTGAGCCCTCAACTGGGGCTGAATGGGGGAGCTCATTCATCGTCAGTGCCCGCGTCCGCTGTCTGGTCAGGTTGCTCCAGTAGAAATGGAGTGGGGGTGCGCCAGGAGATAAATCAAGAGGAGTGGTAGGATGTTCCTCACATGAGGTAAGATAGAAATGGAGTGGGGGTACAGTGGTCGGATGGGAGTCTCGTGAGTATGTGTGAAAAAAAAAAAAAAAAAAAAAAGCAAGAAAAAAGTTGTTTGTAACTTTGTATTGCAATTCTACACAACATATTTTGTTTCCGGATTTTTTTGGATTTTTTTTTTTTTGGCGCTGGGGCTGCCCGGAGGTCATGCACGGCACGCGGGCGTGTATCCGGACAAAATTTGGGTGCCCGGGCTCCCGGGAAAACAGCCTAGCAAATTTTGACAATTTTTGACAATTTTTGACAATTGTTTTGACAATTGTTTTGATAATTGTTTTGATAATTGTTTTGATAATTGTTTTGGCAATTTAACAATTGTAGACATTTTTTGTGTGCAGTATTATGTGGGAAAATCTTGTCACATCAGTCTCTGCCTGTCATTTCTTACAGCTTGGGCTGATTTTTTTTTTTTTTTTTTTTTTTTTTTTTTTTTTGGTGGCAATGGTGGGGGGGAGAAAGGGGTTCATTTCCGGCAGCCTCCGCTGATCTTTTCCTTTTCTTTTCTTTTTTACTGCTGATCGGTGGGGGGAAGGGGTTCATTTCTGACAGCCTCTGCTGATCTTTTCCTTTTCTTTTCTTTTCTTACGGCTGATCTTTTCAGTCTACAGGGAGCAATTTGTACAAATTACTTGCTAGAAAGGAGGTGGCTCTCCTTTACCCAGGAGGAGTGCGAGAGGCTTTTAAAAGGAGGGTACGTGTTGTGTCTGTCAAAGTCTGAAAAAAAAAGGCTGCATTCCAGTTACGAATCTTACAGTTTTTTATATTTCCCCCCCCCCCCTTATTGGAAACACCAGTACCCAGGTGCCAATCTCAGTGTGGTGCGTGGAGAACCACCAAGTTTTTTTTTTTTTTTTTTTTTTTTTTTGACGAACCACCAAGGTTTTAWTCTGGCCCGRGGATGGCTCCACTTTTTCTGTTTTTTTTTTTTGTTTTTTTTTTKTCAGTGTGTGTGTATGTGTGTGTTTTGTCGTATTCTCTATACACAGCTCCACACAAAGAAAGCGCATCATGACTGCGGCGTGAATACCTTTCTCGGCCTTCAGACAGTGTCCCAGTATGCATTTGACTGATGGATATGGCTGTTGCCACGTGACCCAGTGTTAGCGGTCACCTCCCTTGAGAGAGAAAAGTGGTCGGCTTTACTCACACACCAACCTTGCCATCCTAGCAGACTGTCAGTCCAAATCCCTACAAGAGCACCGCTACGTCTGAGGCACTACCGTCTTCACCCGAATAGAATGCCTGGTCATTATCACTGTATCTAGTCTGGAAGTTGCACCAAATACACAGCTACAATGACTGGGTGTTCTATTGGGGTGAAGACGGTAGTCTGTCACAGCATGGCAAAGCCCACTCTACATACCCGAACAAACTCGTTTCTTTTCTTTTTTTTTCTTTTCAGCCCCGAACAAACTCGTTTCTTTTCTTTTTTTTTCTTTTCTATCCAGTGGCATGGCTCCTACCACGGTCATGACCGAAACCACATCGGCCCGCCCGAGCGGAGAGCTAGCACAACCGTGTTATGTGCTGTGTGCTCTGTGTTACTGTGTGCTTTGCGTTGTGTGTTGATAGTGTTTTTGTGTTCTGTATTTTATGTTTTGTGTTGTATGTTGTGTTGTGTTGTATGGTGTGTGGTGTGTGTTGTCGGTTGTGTGTTGTGTGGTGTCAGGTGTGTACTATGTGGTGTGTGGTGTTCTGTGTGTTGTGTGTTGTGTGTTGTGTGTTGTGTGTGGTGTGTGGTGTGTGGTGTGSGGTGTGTGGTGTGTGGTGTGTGGTGTGTTGTGTTGTGTGTTGTGTGTTGTGTGTTGTGTGTTGAGTGTTGTCTTTTGTGGTGTGCTTCGTAGATTGTGGTGCGTGGTGTGCAGTGTGTTCTGTGTGTATGTGTGTATGTGTGTGTGCATGTGTGTGTATGTGTGTATGTGTGCGTGGTATGTGTGTGCATGTGTGCGTGTGTGTGTGTGTGTGTGTGTGTGTGTGTGTGTGTGGAGATGTGTGTGAAACGCATGTAGGTTATCCTTGAGTGCAAGACTGAGAAAAAAACGAGGATGGAAAAAAAAACAATCACAAGGTTAATGACGGACTGTTTCATTGGACTTTCACCAACTGATCATCAGGAGGGTGAACCCTCGACAATCTTCAGAATCCCCATGTTGATGATCTGAGTCGTGAACTCTTTTTAAGTTTTATCCTCTGTTGAAAGTGGACGGTGGCACCGCAAGTAACAGGCAGCAAGGGGAACAAGGCAGCAAGGTAACAAATGCAGCGAACCGCGAGGCAGCGCTGACAAAGCAGCCCAACTACACCGCACACAAGCGCACCACATGGAAAGACAAGGCAAACGGAACAAGGCAGCGGGGCAATAATGCAGCGGAGCGCAAGGCAGCAGCACTACCAATGAAGGCAAACTGCACGGCAAACAGGCAAGCTGCAATGAAGATAATGCAAGTGGGATTGGCAGCAAGGAAGGCAGAGGAGCGCTGACAAGGCATTCAAGACAGACTGTGATAGTCTGGCTTCCAACCTTTACAACAACCTGGACTTCAAAAAAAAAAAAAAAAAAAAAAAAAAACGCAATCCATCAGTTACTCAAACCACAAGTAGAGGACACCAGCACAGACTATTGGTTCCCGTCAACCTTGGAGCCAAAAAGCCACTCCGATGAACGCCAGTCATCACCCATGGAACATGCACCCACAGACATCCCGAACAGACCTTGCCAAACAAACCAGTACCGACTGTTTGGCACAATTTGAAGGTGCTCGCGAATGGTCCCAGCCTTGTGGAGATTGGCTTGTCACCTACTCCGAAAATTTCACGCCTCGGGCCTACCGGACCACAATCGCTGGCGGCGTCAGCCACAAAAGGAAAGAAGTGCGCCGCTGGTGGTTCGGAAAAGCTTGGCGTGCAATGCAGCGCCTCCAGGCCTGGGTCGGGTGTACTGGTGGTGTAAAGGTGCTCGCGTACACACATCGTAAGCACTTGGAGGAAGAAGGAAGGAAGATATACATACACATGTTTGTGTTTGTGTGTGTGTGTGTGTGTGTGTGTGTGTGTGTGTGTGTGTGTGTGTGTGTGTGTGTGTGAGAGAGAGAGAGAGAGAGAGAGAGAGAGAGAGAGAGAGAGAGAGAGAGAGAGAGAGAGAGAGAGAGTGCCACGTTGTGTGCCTGAGTTGCATCTTTGGAACAAAATTGGGCTTTTGAAAAAATAGTTTTCTTTTCTTTTTTTTCTTTTTTTTCGAAGAAAAGCCCTTGCGACATCCCTCTATCCTGGCGGTGGTAAGAGAACCGTCAGAATTGAGGGCTTATCTGTCGGGCTGCTCCATCTATTGGTGGGGAGGGGAGCGGCACCTACTGGAAACCGGGTCCAGCGTCCCATTGATACAACTTACAATACAGATATGATACAAATGTTGGCGTTTGTTGTTTCGTAGGCTGTGGTGATACGTGATACGTGTCTCTTCCTGGGGCTCTGTTGTCCCTTGGAGCTGCTATTTTCCCCTTCTCTTCATGGAGTACCTCCTTTACTATTAGCCCAGCCCTAGTTTTGCAGCCCATCTGAAATGAGGGAGTCCTGTTCTGCAACTCCTCTGTGCAATGTTACTATGAGGTGTCCCTTTGAAACCCTTTAAGCCCCTAAACCCTTAAACCCTCTCTGTGTCCTTGGAGAACCGAAAAACCACAGAATCGATAAACCTTGGCTCTGTGGGATGATATGATACCCAGTATCCCCCAGTTTCTTGTTGCTTTGTCTGTCACCCCCTTTTCAGATCCTCCACATCAGCAGGTCGTCGTGCTGCCCCATCTTTTCTGCCTGCCAATGAGCATCCTCAGCTAACTTTGTGGAAGGGTCTGTACCGGAACAGTGCCTGTAGAAGTCGCGTTGTCCTCCCTTGAACGGTGTATCTCGCCCTCTAGTTTTCTAAAATTTTAAAGTGGTGTATAACTTGTATCATAGTTTTTGTAATTTTGTGCTTAATTTCTATCATATTTTAGTAATATAATTTTTTATTTTTTTTTTCTAAATGTCTATTGTGTTGTATAACTTGTATCATATTTTTGATAATTTTTCTTAATTTCTATTGTGGTAGTAAAGAACCAGACTGACGGTCCCCAAAATGGACAAGGAGTCAGGACCATAAGGACCTGTTTAATTAAAAAGAAGGAAAAAAGGAAAAAATTTCGATATGCCCCTGAAAGGCTGATTAATTTGCGCGGCGTGCCCCTCCTGTCGGCCGACTTACCCTGTCGTGCCCCTGGGGCCTCTGAACTTTCCTGCAGGCCCCCGTCATTGAGGGGCGCAACTTTCCAGCATGCCCCTGTGGCGGTTGGTGTGTGTGTGTGTGTTTGTATACATTCATGACGATGGGGGTGTCATGTCCCAGGCGAAGAAGGTAATGCCCGTGCTTGTTCCACTGCAATTTTTGAGACGTCACTGGCTTTGGCCGTTCCGAGCGAGCTCGAGTCTTGCTTACACTAGGACTTTTTATCCTAGTTTCTGGATGTGATTGCAGTCAGATTCATCCAGTTTTCGGCCGCGATTGTTGTCAGATGCATTCAGGAAAGTGCTAGCGCGAGAGTGCTCCTCTAAATCTTGCTTGTCTTCATTTTGTGGCTGGCATGGTGCCGGACAAACAGGGGGAGAGGAATATGGTGCTGTGGCCAGAGCAACCGGAGTTTGTGAGAATGGCGATCCGACATGGTGCCACCATTCTTCCTTTCGCCGGTATTGGTGGCGATGATGCTTTTGACTTTGTATTCGATACCGACGAAGTGGCCAAACTTCCCTTTATAGGAGAAAACATGGCGAGGGATGCAAGGAAGATTCAAGTAGTAAGGTATGGTACCCGATCTCCAGAAAATACACTCAAATCATTCTACAGGGACGCTGGACCCGTTTTCCAGCAGGTGCAGCTCCCCACTAATAGATGGAGCCTTCGATGATGGGACCAAAAAAAAAAAAGAAAAAAAAAGAAAAAAAAAAAGGTATGATGTCTGGTAACGGGCCTGGCTCCGCCACTCACCACATGCAGAAAAGACAAAAAATCACGAGCAGAAAAGACAAAAAATATGGTGGTGCATCTTCCCATGTTCTAGCTGAGGATTCATTCTGATTTTGCACATTTGGTGAGTTAGCGGAGCAAGGCCCAACAACTCCCTTGAATTCATTCCCTTTTGCTTGTTTTTATTTTAAGCAAAGAGAAGAAGAGCTGGGGGAAAGGGGGGGGGGGGGGGGGGGGGGGGGGGGGGGGGGGGGAAGGGGGGGGGAGTGGAAAGGGGATGTGGTAGTACATGCTTTTACACTGCTTTTACTCGTTACTTCCTGTAGGAAAATGGTAACAAGTTTTTTTTTTTTTTTCGAAGTCTTGTATTGCCTTTTAACAAGTCCTTCGGGGGATCTGTTAAAATTGGAGCGATACGGAGAAGATTAGCATGGCCCCTGCTCAAGGATGACATCATGACATGCATGAATCGAGAAATGGTCCAATTTTATTTTATTTTATTTTTTTCTTTAAGAATGAAAGAAAAAAGAAAAAAACAAGTGATAATAAAATACTTATAGTAGTAAAAAAGAAAAGAAAAGAAATGCACTCCTTTTAGGTACACAGTGAAAACGTTGAATGTTCAGGAAAAAACAAAAACGACTCAAAAAAAAAAAAAAAAAAAAAAAAGGTTTGCTTTTTTGCGCACACCAGCTGTGTTCTTTATGCATATTGTCCTAATGTTCCAAATCTTCTGCTGATCTACCTTCCCTCGTGTTTCCGTACATGTCTTCTTCTTCTTCTTCTTCTTCTTCTTCTTCTTCTTCTTCTTCTTCTTCTTCTTCTTCTATTTATTTTTTCTTCTATTTCTTCTTTATTCTTCTTCTTCTTTATTTATTTATTTTTATTTTTTTTCAAGTTTTGTCATATACCCACCTTTTTTTTTTTTTTTTCAATACCATGGTGGCACCAGAATGTTACGCTAAGGAGGTACTGAGCCTTGATGCAGAACACCAAAAAGTTTTTATTAAAAAAAAAAAAGTTGAAAACTTAAAAGTTAGAAAAAGTGATTAAACCGTAAAAAAAAAAAAAAAAAAACTGGTTATCCGTTAAAATTTGAACTATAATCCAGCGGTCTAGCTCAGTTGGTAAGGCACGCAAGTGGCATTCAGGAGGTCTTGGGTTCAATCCCCATTGGCCTCGTGCACCTTCCTGGGCAAGCTTGGCGCCCGCCACCCAGAGATATGCCGTTGGTCCCCCCGAGTGGCATTGAGCAGAGACTGCTGATGTTAATAAGGGGAGGGGACCGGAGGGGAGGCACAGTGACTGGCCCATCAAAGAAGCTCGGTCCTGATGCTACCGGCTGACCCCTGGCCGGTATCGCCCACCTGCTGTAGCAGGTATCGCACCTGCTGGTGGGTGCAGCTCCCGCATGTTCCCTCATTGGAGGCTTGAGCAAGGATGTGGCTGCTACGGGGTTCCCCGTCATACATACTATAATGACAATAAAAAAGGCCTGAAAGGCCGTCCTGTCCAGATTTGACAGGTAATTGAATTGGTTGGGCTTAAAGAATTAGGGTTTTTTAAAAAATTAAAAAAATTGAACGATACAGAGAAGGCATACTAGCATGGCCCCTGCGGAAGGATGGCATGCATGAATTCGAGAAACGGTCCAAATTATTTAAAAAAAAATGATTTCTAAAATTGAAAACGAAAATTGTAAATTAATAAAACAGTTATTAAAACTACAGTATTATTACTATTATATCTTTCTCAACCTTCTTTTTTTGCTCACTAAGAACGAGTGTAGTATTTGTTCTGACTTCTGATCAGTTTAACAACTTTAATTATTTTGATATCATAATAATATATCATCCATGTGTTACCAGCCGGGAGGCCCGGGTTGCCCCAGATTGGCCCGGGTGGCCCAGCCGGGCGAGCTCTGGGCAAAGTCCTGGTCAAGGTCGCGGGCAGTCCCAGCACAAAAAAAAAAAAAAAAAAAATCTACAAAAAAAACTAATTGCAAACGAAACATCTTTTGCCTGAGGACGACCACGAAATCCGCAATGGAATCCGAAATAAAAAGGTAAAAATGAAATACCAAATTATATCATACCCCTTTATGCCCCCTTTACGCCCTTCTTTCGAACCCTGCTTATACCCCATAGACACTCTTTGGTGACATATCACCAAACTCAAAGAAGATGAGGTGGGATATGGGCACGTCTCTGTGGGTGCAAAATTTCCTCACTGCTAAAAAGAAAAAAAGGAAAAATTGACCCCCTTTTTGGTGTCGCCCGGGTACCCCGGGCAGGTCACCCCCGTGCAAAGTTCGCCCGGGTCGCCCGGGCCAGGCGACTCTGGTAACATAGATCTCATCCCTACGTTTTCCAGATTGTGCGCCAGTAAAATGCTGGCCAACAGTGTTTGTGTCTTAAAAAAAAAAAAAAAAAAAAAAAAACAGTAAATAGTAAATACTGCTTGAAAGCCTTACAAATATTTTCATGTTTATCTCTTCGCTTTCTTCACAATGTTGAGTCATTTTGACCTTTTTCTTTTTTTTTGAGGGGGGGCTAGGCTACCAGAGTGGCCCGGGGTCACTTGCCTGGCCGCGTCAATATATATATATATATATATATATACTCCTGATGAGTCGGTGAAACTCCGACGAAACAGTTTGTCACAGCCCCTCGTTTGTTGTCCTCTTCTCCCTCTCTGCCTACGGTTTACCGTCGGCAGTTCTATTTGACGATATATATATAGGGTTACCTGACCGAACGTTCGGGGGCCCCCGGGCTGGCCCCCGAACGTTCGGGCGTTCGGGGTCCCTTTCGGGGGCCGAACACCTCCAGGTTCGGCCCCCGCCAAAAAAAAATTCGGGACCTAAAAATAAGTTTTTTTTCTGAATTTTTTTTCTGAGTTCTCTATGATGTAACCTACACACCTATAAATTTTGAAGCCATTCTGCTAAGCCAAAAAAACATTAAAAATCGTCAAAGATGGGGTGTCAAAACGTGCTTGCGCACTCACTATTTTGTTTTTTTCCACTTTTAACTTTTTGTTTTCACTTTATTTCGGGGCCTAAACAATTTTATTAGTTTTTGAATTTTTTTTAATCAGTTATTGATTATGTAACATACATATCTGTAAATTTTCAGGGCATTTGTCAATGCCAAAAAATAATTAAAAATCGGCAAAGATGGTGGTGTCGAAAAGGTGCTGGCACACTCACTCATTTTAATTCTCTTTTTATTTTTTCTTATTTTTATCATAGTGTTTATTTCTGTATTTGATTCTTAATTCAAATTTGGTAAAGAATTTGGATGTAGTGCCCAGGTAAATGTCGTTTAGTTTATTTTTCTCCATAACATATGTTTTTTTCGGAATTTATTGAAAACTTTTTTTTTTTTTTTTTTTGGTCCATGTTCGACCCGAACGGCCGAACGCCTTCCGAAGGGGTCCCGTACGTTCGGGCGTTCGGGTTCGGGCGTTCGGACCGTCCCGAACGCCGGCAACCCTGTATATATATATATATATTTTTTTTTGAAATTTGGTGTAGAATTTCGATGTAACCCTGAGGCAAAAGTTGTTCAGTTCATATTACTGCATAACACAGTTTTTTTTTTTTGATTTGTTTCAAATTTTTGATTTTTTTTTTTTTTTTTTTTT
>BFEA01000465.1:49215-84345 GCA_003427395.1 Chara braunii | reverse complement strand
TATATTCTTCTCTCAATTTCACCTTACACTACCTACCTACCACTACTCCTACTTGTAGGCATACGGGAACCCGTAGCAGCCAGAACCGTGTTCACGAGAGAACATGCGGGGGCTGCTCCCGACCTGCAGGTGGGCGATACCGGCCAACTTTTGCCTCAGGGTCACACCGAAATTCTTTACCAAATTATATATATATTGTCAAATAGAACTGCCCGGTAAACCGTAGGCATATATCGTCAAATAAGCTAGGGGAATTAGTACTAAATGGTCAGTAGAATTTACTTTTGCTCAAATTCATGGATTTACAAATGCTAGAGATATACTTGAATTAGTGACTCGTCCTTTAAGAAGAAATCAGAGCCTTCATGAACTAGGTTGGAATAATTTATATATCGTCAAATAGAACTGCCCGGTAAACCGTAGGCAGAGAGGGAGAAGAGGACAACAAACGAGGGGCTGTGACAAACTGTTTCGTCGGAGTTTCACCGACTCATCAGGAGGCTATATATATATATATATGTATATATATATATATGTATATAAATATTAAATATACATATTATTATTACTATTATTATTATATTATTATTATTATTATTATTATTATTATTATTATTATATATTCATTTATTTTTATCTTTTTTGGCCTGGCCGGGCAAGTGGTCCCGGGCCTCTCTGGTAGCCTAGTATATAAATCACTGCCTGCCTTTGGTAGTTGGAACTTGGAATGATAGGGGGGCCTTCATCGGCTCGTAGCTGGAATGATAGAGGGGCCTTCGTAGATGGAATTATAGGCCTGGGGGGCTATCTAAACTCGGTCGAGCTTTAGATCTGCTGCTTGACCTAGAGAGACTGTGACTGGGAAAACCCCTTGGCACCTGCCTGGGGACCTGGTAATTCAGAACCACTGAGAAAATTCAATAATTGGGAATTCATACAATCAAAACACCATCGCCTGCGATGCTTCCAAAATCGGGGTGGGGATCACCGCAAAAAGGGAGTTTTTTTCCGTCTGCAGGTTGCAGCGCAGTCCGGCCGGTGTCAAGGAGAGTGGAGCAGGCCGCTCCCTATGACCATTGGGTGATGTTGTTTTTTCACTTTTTTTTCCCCTTATGGACGAGAGCACGTTGCTGCAACTCTGTGTTTGTTCTTTGTTTTTTTTTTTGTTTTTTTAGGGAGCTTGTTCTTTTTTTTTTTTTTTTTTTAARAAAAAGCAACTTCATTATAAAAACCGGGAAACGGGCCCGGTGTCCCTCACATAGATGCTGAAGCCATCATAGGCTAAGAAAGGCACTTCGGCCAACCCTATCCCCGACCCCAGCCATCTAGCTACCGAGACCCCGGCCCCCCCCGTACTATCAGTCCCAAGTTGCTAAAAAGAACCAAAGCAACAAAAAGGTCGTTACCTAAATACAAAGAAAAGTCGAATTCAAACCCTATCTATTACTCAAACGCTGTTGACTATTGACCCGTCATCAAAAAACCGCACAAAACACAAAATTACTCGGAATTACACAAACCCTAGCCAGTACTAATTACCGGAAACAATAATGCTAGAACCATAACCACTACTGCCAACCGATGGAACCCTGATTGCCACTAGACAGCAATTCTAACCACGATCACTAGAGCTTGTTCTTTTCTGAAAGTCTGGATTGTTCTTTTTTTCTTTAATTTTTCGGAAGAGTACCACAAGAAAAGCACCATGGAACCCAGGCTCGGCAAAACTCGGCGTGCAGTGAAAATCAGGGTCGACAAAAACAGGCTTGGAGGTAGTGGTGGGGAGTTGCACCTGGTGCAAAAACTGGGTCCATCGTCCCTTACACTTGATAAATACTGTGACAGTCTCAAACTTTCAAAATTCTATGTAAATATCCATATGGGACGCTGGGTCCAGTTCCCAGCACGTGCTGCTCCCCACGAATAGATTGGAGCCTTGTTCTCTGCCCCCCCCACAAAAAAAAAAAAAAAAAGAGAGAGAGAGAGAGAACACCTCTTTCTTTTTTTTCTCTTTTTTTTTAAACAAATCCCTCCAGTGTTAGTGATGCTGATAAGAGCAGACACCACTAGCACGAAGGCTCCATCTATTGGTGGGGAGCATCACCTGCTGGAAAACAGGTCCAGCGTCCCATTATGAGCATGATACGACTGGAATACAACAAAAGGAATGTATGAGGAACCTGCCAGCATTGATTGCCCTGGTCACCAGGGGATTGACTGCGCAGGGGGGGGAACCTCTTCCCCCTCATTCCCGCACCAGATTCTTGCTGCTACATACTGGCTCTCTCTCACCTGCTGGAAAGCGGGTCCAGCGTCCCTTTTGAAATACATTGAAATACATTGACTGAGCAAGATATAGGAAGTAAAAAGGGGGGCTCTTCACCCTGCAGCCGGCGCCAGATGTCTTCTGCCACTTACCAGCCCCCCTCTCCCTGTTCTTTCCTGTAGGAGCTGCAGTTAAGAATGAAGAGAGAGACCGGCCTCCCCGGGGGGCTCCGGGGAGGGGGTCCTCTTTAAGCAAGGGAGTAAAAATGTAAGGGGTATAAGAAGGGGGAAGTAAGCATCAGGTCAGGATTTCTGTCAAGGAGAAGGCATGGGGATGGTCTGGAAAATCCTCAGGGGGGCGGAGGGGGAAAGAGGGTTCAATATTGGTCCAATCGTTGAAGATTAGGCGGTAATCCCTAATCTCTTCCATTTCCCTTGGCTCTCTTTGTTCTTCCCTCTTGTCTCCGCTCCATTCGACTTTTGCTATCCATCCTTCTCTCTCCCCGCCTACCCAGTCCGTGCAGAATGTTGTGATCCGTCTCCTGATGTCACTTTGTTGTTTAAACTGATCTAGCTGTACTTTTGTGTCTTGCCATCTTTGTGTAAGTTCAAAATGTATCTGTTGCCGGATCTGTTCGATAATTTCTGGCTCCTCTACTCTCACATTTTCCCGGGCCAGCACACATCACTGCCACCAAAGTGCCCACATTACTGCTCTCCTCCCAAGTCTAAACATGTTTTCCGTGAAGGTCGAGGCAGCTTCTGCCTGTGTCCAATGGCCAGTCAATATGGCTCGCCAAGACCAGGGCCACGGAATCACGGATCCCATCTTTCTCCAAATGCGATCCCACCATCGCCACGTGAATTGAGCAATCGGGCATTGCATGCAGATGTGCTCGATAGTTTCCGCTTTTTTGTAAAAGGGGAAGAGGCTCTGGCATCTACGGCACCATGGGAGTAGCAGACCCTTTTCTTCTAAATTCGTTCGGTCGATTAGCCGATCGTTTGTCGGCAAGCAGAGGTGGGCAATCTGCCACTGTAGGGAAGTAATTTTCATAGGTTTGGTCTTTTGTGCTTGGAACCACTTAATTGGGGATAACAGAGAGCGGTCCAATTCAGATGTGTAGCCCAGCAGTCAATCACAACGTCTCTAAGCCATCTTTTGGGTCTGAGCATTTTGTAAGCCGATTTGGTCGACAGCTGGTGAAAGCTGAT
This sequence comes from Chara braunii, assembly GCA_003427395.1. Lineage (NCBI taxonomy): Eukaryota > Viridiplantae > Streptophyta > Charophyceae > Charales > Characeae > Chara > Chara braunii. The sequence continues at coordinate 80,865 of BFEA01000465.1, read as the reverse complement.
ACTTCTCCCTTTGGGCCCCTCTCTTTTTGGGGAGAGGTCCCATGACCATTCTGCGGGGTCCAAGGCCAGATCCTGTATTGATTTGGCAGGCTGGAAAGCCTTCTTCTGGTCTTTCTCCTCAAGAACTCTCACCCTGTGGACAACAATTTTTTCCTTCCATTCGAAGGGGGGTTTGCTCTCTTGGAAAAAATTTGTTCTAGCGATTTCGTAGTATTCAATTAAAACAGTTTGGGGTGAGGTCATATGTATCAGTCCCACCCGTTGTGGGTGCTCTGTGCTTGCTACCCAGTCTCCCTCTTTTAGGGAGGGACCTTGTCTAAGAATTTGGTACCATGTGAGGGGGATGGCTTCGATCAAGTCATCGAGATGCTCCTCCAAATGGTGGCAGCATCGCAGGGTACCTCGCATCTGCTCCCCTGTTTTTCAATCCCTCCTGTCCGCATCCCACAGATCTCCCACCCTGAGCACCCCTCTCTTGACCCAACTTTTTCATGGAGGGGAGGAGCTAACCGTGACACAACCCCTTAAATTTGTCACCCATCTATTCCCAAAAAGTGGTTGTCTATAAACTTCTTCCCAGCGGTCCGGGCGGGTTCTGTTGGGGAACGGGAGTCTGCACCAAGTTTTCAGCAAAGATGGCCAAAATTCATCTAATGTCAGACCACCTCCCTCTAGCCCCTCCCTTCCTTGGGGGAGCTTGCGTGGGATCGTCCAGTATCGGTCCTCGAGCCATGTGAGGGGGTGGATGATTTGGGGGGCCTCGGGGGCCATTCGGGCTAGATGTTCCAAGGCCAAAATGCACCAGGGACACTGGGGGGGGGGAAATAAGTTTTTTGATCCATCTTAAGTGTAGTGCCTGAACTTGCGAGGTTGGGTCAACTATTCTCAGCCCTCCCCCCGCCTTGGGTTGGATAATTGAGTCCCATGCCACTCGACTGATCACGTTATTCTGGTCGCTATCCCCTCTCCATAGGAAAGCTGTGGCCTTTTCCTTGAAGTTTTTTATGGCAGTTTTGCTTAGCGGCCATAGCAGGGATTTATACCATAGGGAGGCAAAGACCACGTTGTTGATAACAAGGGCGCGACCAAATAAAGATGTGTGCTTGTTCCTCCAGGTGTCCAGTTTCTTAAGTGTCGGAGTGCTAATCCACTCGTCGTTGGTCCAGGGGCGTCCTTTGGTGGTCATGGAAACTCTGAGAATTCTAATTGGGGCCTCTGATGACATCCATTTAATGTGTGGCGTCTCAGGGGGCTGTCCTGTTTGGTAGTGTATCTACCAGCCTTGGGTTTTGCTCCCCCAATTGACTATCATATCAGAGACCTTAGCAAATTTTTTCATCATTAGCTGGATTTTCTTCATATTATTATGAGTAGCGTCGACCAGGACTGTAAGATCGTCAGCAAAAGGGGAACACACCGGGATTGTCTCCTCCGGGATGTGTGAGATTCGAATTCTAGTGATGTTTTTGTTGACCCGGAGGTTCGCAGCTAGTGCTTCCATGATAATTAGGAAGACAAAGGGGGCGATCGGATCCCCGTGTCGAGCTAAACGTTCTAGGCGCAGAGGGGGGTCATACACCCATTGACTTGAATGCAGGTGGTTGCATTCCGGTGCAGGATCTGAACCCAACGACGGAAGCTCGGGCCAAAATTCATCTTGTCCAGGCACTTATTTAGGAAAAGTCAGTCCACGTGGTCATAAGCTTTTTCGAAGTCGATGAAGACCAGTGCTGCGTTCCGACTGGAGTGTTTCATGAGTTCGAGTATCTCATGTATTAACAGGATATTCTCCTGTATATTCCTATTTTTCATGAAACCGGTCTGGGAGGGGTGTATGATGTCCTCCATCACGAGGAGCATCCTGTTAGCTAGGGATTTAGACAACATTTTATATATCACCGTGAGGAGTGTGATAGGGCTATAATTTCTAATGTTCATTTTGTCTCCCTTTTTATACAGGAGCATCAGTATCCCCTGCCCCACTCTCTCTCGAGTCCCATCTCCCTTGTCTGCGTGACCTCTTTATAGAAGTTCATGATATCCTGGCTCATAAACTCCCATATGGTTTCCCAGAATTATCTTGGGAGGCCATACCTGGTGCTTTTTCCTCTTTCATTTGCAAGAGAGTTGTCCAGATTTCCTGCTTGGAGATTGGCGCCTCTAGGGAAACCCGTTGTTCAGATGTTAACGCTTTGTTAACAGGATCTAGAAATTCGTTTAGTTGTTGTTCATGCTCATGCGCATTAGGCATATTTATGTGTGAGGCGAAGAGATCTTTGTAGAAATCGTATGTTATTTTAGTACATCTAGTCGTGGACACGGCCGGTTCCGAGTCCATGGCCTGTAGTTCGTAGAGTGCATCAATCGTTGTTCTTTTGAGACGTGATTTGGCTAAGCCAAAAAAATGTGAGTTCATCGTGCCTTCTGATATCAGTCTGGATAGTCTTGCCCTTATCTGGGCTCTTTGCCAACGATATTGTGCGTGTCTCAAGAGCTAGGATTTTAGGTCCTCTATTTGGGATTGTGATTCCGTGTTAGTTGGTTCCTATTCTTGGGAAAATAATTTTTTCCCCGCTTCCATAAGATTTTTCATAACCGTAATTTCTTGATGATGTCGTTGTGCAGCGAGAAGCTTGGAGTATCCGTTGCATTTCTTAGCCAGAAAGAACAGCTAGTTGTTGAACCAGGTAATTTGAGAGTCATGTTGGGAGCGGGTATTTTTTCATTAATTCCAAACTTGTTGTACGTACCTTTGGAAGGAACTAGGCCGGAGCAGAGAGGTATTGAGTTTGTAGTAACTCGCCCCCTGATCCGGTCGTTTTCGGAAGGTCCAGACCACCATACACATCCTGTGGTCCAGGCCCGGGTACGGGCTGATTGGCAGTATTGCCGACAGCGTGAGCCCCCCGCCTAGGTCCTCGGATGCCAGGATTAAATCGATCCTGGATCTGGATAGTCTGGCCGGGTTATTGTCTCGTAAACAAGTTAAAGCTCTTTCGGTTGGGTGGCTTCGTCTGAAGGTGTCGAAGATTGAGAGAGAGGCGCACAGTTCGTACAACATTTTTTCGTCCTCTTCTTCATTATGTATTGTAGAGGGAGGCATTTTCCACCGGTCCAACCATCTGTCAGGAGCAGCATTGAAGTCTCCAGCTAGGATCGGCGGGATATCAGGGGTGGGGATTGATTCTATTTTTTTCAAAAAAAGTCCTTCTCTCGTGGGAGGTGTTAGGGGCGTAGATGGATACGATACATACAATTTCCAACTCCAACATACCCAGGACTTTAACCCATCTTCCGTCTATCTTATCTTGTTCGTTGTTAATGACTTTTAGGCGTGATTTAGGCGGGATCCATATTGCTGCCCCTGCACTCCCCGGGGTGGGGGCAAAGGCTTGGTATCCTGAGAAGGGTCAAACTTGTTTGTGTACCCTATGGTGTTCTAGTGTATCCATTAAGTGTGTTTCCTGGATGCAGATTACATCCGGCCATGTTCTGTCCCCCAGTCCCCTTATCAGATCCCACAGCGGACTAGTTTTTTCTGAGTTGCGGGATGCCAGACCATTTTCGTTAATTGAACAGATGTCCAGGTTTGCCTGTCTGAGTGTGTGTTTCCACTTTTGATTTCTACCATACACTACATCCACCCAGTCCATTGGAGATCGTCTGTTTCCCTTGCTCCTCCCTCTAACTGGTTTTTAATGGTGACCATTTATGTGCTTCCCAGTTTACACCTTTGTTGAGGATAGAACACCTCGAGTCTAGTCATTTGCGCAGTGCGAATGAGGTTCTTGCCACTTCTTGGACCAAGCTCAAACATCCATCATAGGTCATTATTTGAAGCCATCCCTTGTGAGGGACCCCTTTCGTCTGCACCCTGGCCCGAAAAGAGGTTACTGTCACCAGTCGCTGAACGGCCCAGGGGCAGAGATGTCGCGCTTACCTGCATTCGGAGTACACATACACAGTAGTGACAGCAGTCAAGGCATCCATGCAATCAAGCGGTGACATGACATTGCAAAAACACGACAAACAATTGGTGATGCAGCATATACAGCAAACAATCAGAAACACGGGACACATGCATATTAAGAAAACAATCATCATTCCGATTCAGCAATGATTCAACAACCAGAACACATCGGGGCCGCTTTGTCCACAGCAACTTTCACTATTCCTGCATCAGCTGCAGCTGCCTTGTCAGTCTTCTCTTCAGCTTTCTGTGCTTTGTGTGCTGCCTGCTCTGTCTCCCTTTGACGGCCTGTGTTCGGTTGTGGTTGTGCTTGCTCTTAGCAGCCTTCCTCTTGCCACACTGGACGGTCATACTGCCATCCTCCCCCTCTCTTTGCCCTTGTTTTTCCGTCTGCTGCTCCGTGATGCGTCATCCGACCTTCCACCCATATGTCTGCCCGTCGTGCCTCCATCGCAAGATCGTAACCCCCCTCCCCTGTGTAAATTTGCTGAGGTACATGCAACTCAGAACCCTATGATAATCTCCTACACAGCTCTTGATCACAATATTTGCCAGGCTTCACACACTCTTGCCAATCACGCTTCTGATTACCGACAAAACGACTGTCCTCCATAGTCGATTAGGGTTGTGTTGTGGACATTTCTCCACAAGGCCCAAAGGTGGACCTATTGTTGTTACTACCGTTGTGTACACAGCGGTTGTTACTGTTGTTTATTGTTAGGTTGTATTTCTGTGTACACCATTGTTGTTACTATGTTGTTGTTATTCTTTGTTATTGTACTTGATTTTTGCCTGTGGGAGGCAGGCTATAGACTCTAATCTATCCCTAAGAGAGTCCTCAGTACCAGGCCCCTGCCACCCGTCCGCTTAGCTTCCAATTTTTAAGAGAAGAAGTAACCAACTGAAAGGGGCACACACGCCTTCTGCTCTCTGACTATGGCCCTGGGCCATACAACCAATTGCTCACATTCACTTTCCTCATCCCAGTACTAGCGATCCCGACCGCCACACACCAACATCCACCTCACGGCGATTGTCACCTCGCTAACTTAGCTTCTACACCGACTTGCCCGGATCCCGCAGTCCGTCGCGGGCACCCGGCGCATAGCCTTGCAAGACTACAAACAGCTCGTCAGGACTTTCCGACCCGCCATGCATCCACATCATCTAGCCAAAACTTTCTGAAGTTGGCAGATGAGTTGAGAGAGAGAGTTTTTCGGATGCGCTTACGAAATTTATAGTTGCGAAGAGGGAGATAGAAGATGGGAGGGAGCAGCCATTTCGTCAAAACGGACATATTATATTTTTTGAACGAAATCAAAACTGACTTTTTTTGCCAAAATCCGGTCGGAATTTTTTGCTCATGGGGGTCCGGCATTCCCAAAACGCCGGACCCCCCTGGTCTATGGTTGAGACCAGATAMAAAAAAAAAAAAAAAAAAAAAAAGTATCTGGTCTCAACCATAAACCAGGGGGGTCCGGCGTTTTGGGAACGCCGGACCCCCAGGAGCAAAAAATTCCGACCGGATTTTGGCAAAAAAAGTCAGTTTTGATTTCGTTCAAAAAATATAATATGTCCGTTTTGACGAAATGGCTGTTAGGGTACAGTGCGGAGGTAGAAGGGGGTAGGGAGAGGATCAAGAGTAATTGTCGGAAAAGGCCATATCGATCCCGCGAGACCTTCCGCAGCCAATCAAATCACAGCGTGAAAGGAGTATCCTCTTTACACGATGTTACCTGATGGCTCTAGAGAGGGAGAGGGGGGGATCGATAGGGAGTTCCTATGAGGAGATGAGAGCGGAAAAAAGGAGGGCGCGAAGAGTAGCGCAGAGCGGGACCAAGCTTCATACGAAAAAAGGAGAGCGAAAAACGTGCGGAGAAGAGGAGATGGAAAACAGTTATGGGTGGAGGAGGGTGGGCGCGAAGAATAGAATGGCAAAGACACGTAACTGCTGGTATCGGAACCGGACCAGAGGTGAGCAACAGATTGATCACGGAAGGATTGCGCGAATTTGGGACACAGTGGAGCGAGGTCAACTGCTAGTATCGGAACCGGACCAGAGGTGAGCAAGAGATTGATCACGAAAGGATTGCGCGAATTTGAGACACAGTGGAGCGAGCCCACGATCGAGATTGAGGTGGGAGAAACCGCGAGGCACTGTTGGGATCGGCTGGGCGGGAGACAATAGGTGGCTTACGGAAGAAAGAGAGGAGCGAAGGCATAAGCAACAATCAAGGGGAAAGAGGAGTGTCGCCAAAAAAGGAAAAACCAACAACGCCACAATAACACGTGGCGGCAGGCGAGATCGCCTGCCGACACCGGGTACTGGGCGAGTCGATGCGGCGGAAGGTGTTATCAAGACCGAGGTGGGACGGCGGTCACTAGGGACGAAAAGAGCCACCCATCGAAGGTCATAGACGAAGAGCAGAGGCCGGGCACAAGGGTGGAAGAGCGGAGACTGCTGAGCCGTGGAGGAAGTGGAGGGTTAGGGGTGGAGGAGTGCGAGTTCTGGACACGGGTCGACGCACGGGACAGCATAGGGAGCAGGGGGCGAGGGTAGGCATTCGGATCGATAGCTGGCTGCTAGAATAGCTGGGAGGTTGTCTACAGCCACGTGTCACAAGGCCAATAACGGAGGCGAGCGGAGCTGGCAACACAAAGACCATAGCGAGAGGAATCAAAGTCAGGGAGGCGTCCCGACAAATAGGAGGGTCACTTCTCTTGGTAAAAGTTGTCCACCTTCCCCTTTCCTCCCCACTCTGCCCTTCCTTCCCCTTGATCAACCTCGGATTGTGGGAGCATTCCTTTAGTCCCCCCCAACCAGCCGAGTGAAGGAATTGTATTAGCAAGAATAAAAAAAAGGATCACAGCACGAAGGAACTGTAAGAGCAAATAATCCAAAAAAGATTAAAGCACGGAAAGGAACAGAACATTAAGATAACCAAAAAAGAAAATCTAAAGACAACAAAAAACAAAAAACAAATCAATGGAATTAGGGGTCAAAAAGATAAGGGGGCAAGGCTCCCTCCTATTCTATCACGGGGCCATGAGACATAGCCAGGGCAGGCAACTGGCGATGAGCCCCTATGGGAGACCCCCTAGTGTGTTCAATAAGAGGTCCCCCCCCCCCCCGCGATCTACCAGCCAATCTTAACAGACGGAGGGGCGAAATTGGATCAGCAACAGTGGCCAAGCTTGTTGGGAGCGCTGACCACAACCCACACTGGGTCAACATCGGGCCAAGGCGAGAACACCTAGGGGGCTGAGTCCCCGAACCAAGGAATACACCCGGACAGGGACGCAACTATGGGAACCGCCGAAGAGGAGAAAGAAAGGGTTGAGGAGGTAGACATGGAGGAGAAGGACGAAGAAGAAGGAGTTCTAACGGAAGAGGAGAGGCTCACAGAGAGGAGGAAGCAAGGGGGCCCCTCTGAGACGGCTCCCCAAACAAAGCCGGGAGAAGGAAAACCCTCATGGGCACAAAGGGTGCGGGACACTATGCAGGAAAAAACCCTCGTTATTTAGTGCCAATCGTTGGGGGAACAGGGAGGGGAATCAGAGGAATTAAACGTACCCCTGCGCAATCTCTTATCAGCTAGGGCCTATTTCCTTACCCTCTTCCTCCTCCCTTTGGAAAATTAGGTCGTTAACAAGGGAGGGAGGAAGACGATAATGAAAACATACCCGACGAACAAATTGGAAGCGAGAGACAGCGCGTATACCAAACACGCGAGTGACTGGATATTTTACGGCGACGCAGCCCAAAGATCGACCAACGATAAAATAAGATTGATCTGCTAGAGATTGGAAGAACTGAAAGGCAGCGCCGAAGGGGCTCATGAGTTTTTCTTAATCCAACCACTCTCGTCGACAGTGTTCACAGTCCTGAGCCTTTTCACCCAAGACAAGCACATAATGGATGGATGGAAGAAAGTGAAGTGGGAAGGGTCGGATGTGCGAATTTACCCCTGGCAACCGAAGAAGCTGAGCCCAGAGGAAAAAAGGGAAAAGTTAATGAGGGATCGTTTCTGGGTGGAATTGAGGCACATTCTGATTGAGGTACAGGCAGCCTTCATCTACGACTTTGGGCAACAGTACAACATAGTGGATTTCATAGATCCTCTTCCCTCCCACGCAGCGAAAAGGGACGACTACTTGATGTTAGCCTTGGATTTACCAAAGGACTGGCTCTTTTCCATCGACGACATTGTGACAGTCCCTTTCAGAATGGGAGGTAAGGTTTATCACATCCACACCGCCCACAAGTTCAGGCCCTGGTGCTTCAAATGCAAGGCATATGGGCACCTGAGCATAGAGACGGCCTGCCCACAGCACCCGGCCAAACGGAACCCCAAAATAAGCCCGCTCCAGCAAGGCTCGAGCCCCCCCCTCCAAAAGGAGCCCAGAAAGCTTCCCCCTGCAAACAACGAACAAGGGAAAGAGAGACCCAAACCCAAAGTGCAGCCCACCCAAGAAAAAGAAAACCGGACGAACGACCAACTATTGCAGATACAGGGGTAACAGAAGAAAAAAAAATGGGCCCCGACAGCGAAGAAATATATGCCCACCGGGAACCTGCTGACTGAGCAAAGGAAGGAGGGCAAAAACCACAGTGAACAGATCCTAAAAGAAAATGGCTCAAAAAGAGCGACCACACTAGGAGCAGACCAGGCATCCAGTGGCAGAAAGCAAAGTGAACATGGCCTAAAAATAAATGACTCGGCAGGGGTTGTCGCTCTAACGACAGACCAGGCATCCCGCAAGGACGGCCGGGAAGAGTCGGAGAGCCTCGTGTTGGAACAGCCTGGCACCGATGGAAATTGAGATTGTTCCAGATGCTCCAACCCCCCCCCCCCGGCCCCCCACCGCAGGATGTTGACATGACTGAGGCACAACCAGACGAGCGAACAACAGAAATGAACCTTCAGGTGGTGACGGACTGGTTGATGGAAAACCTCCACACACAATATGCCGAAGGTGACGATGACTTTTGGGACGGGGTGTACAGGATGTTGATCCCCATGCTAGAAAGCAGCGCAAGCCTGCAAAAGGCTCTGGTCCAAGGGTTGCCCGTGGGAACCAACTGACACGACATTTGCAACAAACTTCTCCGTATCGTTCTCAATCGCGTCCAACCTCCCCCTCGACCCCCCGAGGGAGTCAGTGAGGAACATAAAAGGGACAGGGGTAATGTAAAAGAAAATGAGAACAAGTCATCACATAAGGAAGAAAAGCAAGAACCACCGGGGGTAGAAGCTGTTGGGTGGGAGGAGCAAACGAAGGAGAAACTGAGGGGAACAGACAAAAGAGAAGCAAGGACAAGAGCAGACAGACGGAACATCTGACGCCGCCAGTTCTCCCAAGCATAAAGAGGCAGGGGGGGGAATAGAGATGGAGAATGGTCGAGCCCAACAGGAGGAGGACGAAAGGCAGCGGGGAAGCGAAGAAAGAAAACAGAATAAAAATCAGAAGGGGGAGAAAAACGCGATAACTGAGCCCGAGGGGTATGATGCCTGTCAAACCGCACCACAGGGGACTGAGAACGGGGAAAGAAGGGGGAATGGGCTGCAGAACATGGGGGCGATCCAGACACGAGGGGGCAGTCCAACCGGAGAAGGTGGCGAGGAAGGTAGGGCTGTGGCGATGGGAGAAAACACTCCGGCAGGTCTATGTATGGCTCTAGCAGCCTCGGCACCCAACGTCTCACAAAAGGAAAAAGAACCCCCTCCCGCAAAACCCCCGGAGCCCACACTCATTAGCAAGAGGCAACGACTCAGACTCTTGCTCGAGAAGACACCTCACGACCCGCCACCGTCCAATAAGGGTTTTGCTTTTCTCCCTGTTAGAAAAAGAGGCGGGGATGGTTGCTGGGAAGTTGGTCTTACAGTACCCCCGGGGGCATTACACGGTGAGATAACGATTAAGGGATGCTCAGTCTTTTTCCTGGCACTCGCATTGTGGGGGGAAGCACTGCCGCTCAGGGGGACCGAGATTGCCCAACTGACCAGAGATCAGTTCCCCGAAGGAGCCTCAGCTGCCCTGGTGATGTCATATGGCCACCACAGGCTGGCGACCAAAGACATATACCTGCGATACGACAACTCAACAACAGAGGACGATGGCTGGATCATGAAGCCCTTAAAGACCTCCAGCACCTGAAGATTAAACCTGGCGACCTCTGGTCGGCGGAGGAGATTGGGACCTTCCTAATCAAACTATTAAGAAACAGCACGTTACAAAAGGGCGGCGTGCTGGACACGGAAAAATGGCTACCTAAAAAAAAAAAAAAAAAAAAAAATTATAAATCGACAATAATAAAAAGACTTAAATGCTAACAGAAAACATGCATGGACCGGAAAGCGGAATGAATGTCGTTGACGCGTTATACGGTAAAGACAGGACCTTGAAGCTTGGTAAGCGACAAGCTGACCTGGACCTACGTACCTTAAACGTAAACGGGCTGGTCTCAGCAAAACTACCTAAAAGACAGGCTATAGTTGACCAACTAAAAGGAATCGATGGGAGGGATTGGCCGGATGTCGTGTGTCTGCAGGAAACTCACCTCATGGACAGTCCGGAACACAATCACATACACAAGGAGATCTGGTCGTACCAAGCTTACAGGGCCCATGCTCCCAAGCAGGGCAGTGGAGGGCTGGCAATCTGGCTCCCCCCCAACACAAAGCTAGAAATGCTGAACTGGCCGCGGATCAGGAGGAAGGTAGGTGGGTGTACCTACTGGCTATGTTGGAGTTGGATGTGGTGAGCATACTGAATGTGTACGCGCCGAATGAACCGTCAGCACGCCAAAGATTCCTAGAGTCCCTGAGAGACAAACTACCTGCGGGTATCCCAGTAATCTTGGTGGGTGACTTCAATGCCGCCCCTGACCGTTGGCTCGACAGATGGCGCATCCCCACACCCTGCCCTCAGTACGTGCAAAACGACAAGAGGAGCATTGCAGAACTACTCAAATCGCTCAACCTCTTTGATACCTTTAGACGGCATTTCCCGACCGACCGACGTTTCACATGCTTTTGTTGAAATGGCACGGAGAAAATCTCAAAATCGCGTATAGATCTAATTTTGGCCTCAGAGGAGATTCAAGGGGCCCTTCAGGTAGCAGGGACATTCCCCCGTAGCCCGCATCCGGGGCTAGACCATGCGATGTGTATAGCCATATTTGCCTTCAGGGAGAAACCAGATCAAGGCAGGGGCTATTATAAACTCAATACATCCCTTCTTAAAATAGAGCGCTTCCAAACTTACCTCAAGGAAGTCTGGTCCTTCTGGCAGGCGCAGAGGAACCAGGTTAGTTACCCAATTATATGGTTAAATAACGGTCTGCACTTTCTAGGCCGCAAGTGCAATGAGTACTCAAAGCTTCTCGCAAAGCAATGCCACGTGGAAGAAATGAATCTGCAACATCAGCTCCAACAGCTACAACAACAGGAAGACGACACCACCAACGACGAGCAACTAGCTAAAGTTGTCGTGGCCATCCAAGACCTGGAAGCCCGCCTCCTGGGTTACATGGAACACCGATGGCAGGGGGCCAAAATTCGCGGAAAACTCTCCAGGCACAACACGGAGGGAGCAATGGAAGCAAAACTCTTTGCCAGGGCTGGGGTCAGGACAGGCAGAGCAGTCATTGAAGCCCTGGAAGATCCTAAAGGTAATCAAAGACTCCTACATACTTCCACGACCGCCTGCACCAAAATTGTCAGGGACTTCTACCAAACTCTTTTCACATATGATTGTGGAAACCTGCCCATGGTTCAGCGCACGGAGGAAATAGCGGCTTCCCTGCAACCACTGAGCCAAACCCTTACAAACCAGCAAAGAGAAGCTCTGGACAGACCCCTGTCAAAGTAAGAGATAAGGACTGCCTTAATGCAAATGGAGGAAGATAAAACCCCAGGCATAAATGGACTACCCAAGGAATTATGGGAGGCCATGTGGCCCGACATTTCCCAAGACCTCATGGACTACTACCACGAGGTCTGGGAAACTGGCTAAACAGGGGAAATAGTAAGTCAAGGAGTGTTGACCCTCCTCTACAAAAAAGGGGACAGAAATAATATCAGAAACTACAGGCCTATCACACTCCTCACAGTGGTCTATAAGCTTATGGCGAAGGCTCTGGCGAATCGGCTGGTCCCCGTCATGTCGCGGATCATACATCCGGACCAGACCAGGTTCATTCAAGGCAGGAACATCATAGACAACATACTTTTGATCAATGAAATGATCAAACTTTCTAGACAGTCTAAACACAATGCAGCTATCATATTCATTGACTTTGAAAAAGCATATGACCATGTGGACTGGTTGTTCCTGGAGAAATGCCTGGAAAAACTCAACTTTGAACCGTGTTTCAGGCGGTGGGTAAGGATCCTGCAGGAGAACGCTACAACTAGGGTCATGGTGAATGGTAATGTGGCCCCACCTATTGAACTCCAAAGGTCAGTCAGACAAGGGGATCCAATAGCCCCCTACCTTTTTGTCATTGTAATGGAGGCCTTGACGGCCAACCTGAGAACACATAAGGACATCAAGAGAATTCAGGTATGCTCAATACCACAAGACGCGATTCCGGTATGCTCCCTCTTTGTTGATGACCTGACCCTTATGCTGGACGCATCGAGGGAGGCAATGGCCGGTGTCCAATACATGATGAACCTCTTTTGTAGACTGTCGGACATGAAGGTAAACTGGGGAAACAAGACGCAAGGGTGGTGGATACACCACCAAGGAGTGAGACCCCCAGAACAACCCAAGATTAAATGGCTACCCCCAGAAGCCCCCATCAGGGTGCTGGGGGTCATAATGTCAGCTGAAGGCAAACCATCCGCCAACAACGAATGGATCTCCAGGCCCCCTTTGGAAAAGATGACACAATGGCAAGGAAAGCACACATCCCTATTCGGTCGTGCACTTATAATCAACAATGTCGTGCTGGCCACCCTGTGGTATAAATCAGCAATTTGGGCATTAGATAAAAATGTCCTCCGCCCATTGCAACGCCAAATAGCCGCCTTCCAGTGGCGAGGAAATCATGAATATCCGGGCGTCATCAGCAGGGTGGCATGACAAACAATAATCCAACCGAAATCGAGAGGTGGGTTGGGTATCATTGATCCCACGATACAAACCAAGGCCTTAGCACTGCAGTGGCTCAAAAGACTCCTGTTCTGCCCGGGAGTCCCATGAAAGGCGCTGGCCCTAGAACAGATTGCTCGACTGGCACCACAGACAGCGGCAGAATGTGATCCGTTGATGTGGCTCGAAAACAGAGAGTGGTCCATCCCTAAAAAAAGATCACATCATGACTCCCCCCTCCCCTGCTCTCCCAGACAAGCAGTGAGGGCGGACCTGAGACATGACCCTTTCTGGCCGGCTCTGCTGCGTGTATGGAGGAGTTTGCCCCTACCAGACAAAACCCCGCCGGAGAGATGGGAAGAGGTGGCCCGGCAGCCCCTCTTCGGGAACAGGTGGGTGGTCGACTCATACAGACGGACCCTCCATTGCGATGACACCCCCTGGAGCAGTTGGGTCAAGAGGGGGGTAATTAGGGTCAAAGATATATGAGACACAGAAAGTGGAGAGTGGGCCAGCCCAGGCCAGCTAAGAGAGAAATTACGTTACTGTCACAAGCTAGAGGAGTCTCTTGAGGCCCTGATAGAAAAGATCCCCCTCGACTGGTGGAGGATCCTCGGGAGAGGCCCCTCGCTGGAAGAAAAAGATTGGGTGGCAATCAAGGATCGTCCAGGTGTTGTTGGAAAAATTGTGCAACAGGACACTGACGGTATTGTGAAAATGAACCTCTATCAGGTGAATCAATGAGATTCAAACAACAGAACGGGAGGAGGCAATAACAAATCACCGAGAAGAGCTATTTAGAATCAGGGTGCTTCAAGAAAAGCATCAATCGGTAGCATTCCTCCCGCACGTCCCAATTCACTAATTGGCCCTAGATCCGGCTGAGTGGACATGGTCAACCCCTACAAGGAAGGGTAGGAGCTTCACGAAATCCCTGCACAGCCTAATGGTTAAGGCGTCCTATAGGCTCCTCGGACCGAGATTCAACCTGCGGGACCGGGTGGAGGAGCGTTGGATGAGATACTTAAACGTAAGCAAAAGTAAACTGAAAGGAATTAAATGGTTCAATATGGTCAAAGTCAAACCTGCAAAAATTGCCTCGCTGCAGTGGCAAATCGAGCACCGTTGCCTTCCGACTAACGACTGGCTCATAGACAGAACCCGTCTCGAGCAAATGGGGAGAGCCCTGCCCTGGTGCAGACTGTGTGCGGACGCCTTCCCGGCCCGGAAAAGGCCCGAGACTATCGAACACATATTTCTCCAGTGCCCTGGCGCAATCTGGCTTTGGAGATGGTGGGACAGAATCTGGGACCAATTAGGGACGCGATCCCCATGGCCATGGGACTGGAAAGCCCTGCTGTGCGAAACTTGGACTGAAGAGGAGCTAGATGAATTCACCATCAATATGTTCAAGTTAGGATGCAGGGCAGTTCTTTGGGCTCTCTGGAGACAGCGCTGTACTTACGAGATGGAAAGAGCAAGACTGGATGGCCCAGATTTCACGGACAACATTCAACAACACATCCAAACAGAAATTACAGCGAAATGGGAGGCAGTTAAATCCCAGATACAAATATTATTCACAAGACACGACATTCAACAAAAAATACAACACTTCAGCTCGAGTTGGCTGGGAGGGGACAAAGGGGCAAGGATAGGGAGAGTGGAAAGGAAAGGTGGACAGAAAGAGGGGGAGGGTTTAGAAAGGGACTACCGGCTGTTGTTCAACGATTGGTCAAACATAGACACAGCGATCCCGATGAAACCCGCCCAAGAGTTCCCCGACCCCTTTCCCCCCCCCTCAAACTGCATAGTAGACTTACAATGGTATGGGAGGGATTGAAGGCAAGGAAGAAGGCACTACGAAGTAAGGCCAGGGGCAAATTTAGTAGTCCTAGGTAATTCTGGTTGTCAAGGTAAGGAGGGAAGGGGAGGAACCAGTAGAAGAAAGTTAGTATTTGGCGCCGACCTTAAGGTGAAGAGGTCCCTCCCAGGTCCCCGATCCCCTGCTCAGTCAATCTCATGTATTTCAGGGTAAGCATTGCTGGCAAAAAATGCCTCAAAATGCCAAAAAAAAAAAAAAAAAGAGAGAGAGAGAGAGAGAGAGAGAGAGAGAGAGAGAGAGAGAGAGAGAGAGAGAGAGAGAATGGGGTTAGACGGGGGTGCAGCAGTAGAAACCTGACGGCGTAAACAAGGTGAAGAGGTCCCCCCCCTGCTCAGTCAATCTCCTGGTCCCCAGGGCAATCAATGCTGGCAGGCTTTTCCTATGGCTTGTTCTGATGTGTATTCTCATGAGAGACGCTGGACCCGTTTTCCAGCAGGTGATGCTCCCCACCAATAGATGGAGCCTATCCCCAGGCGCTAGCGGTGTCTGCTTTTATCAGCATCGCTAGCTCTAGAGGGATCGTCTTGCCCCTAAAAAAAAAATAAAAAAATAAAAAGGATAGCAGGGAGAGAGGGAAGCTTGTATGCATGGCGCCGACACAAGAACAAAAAGGCACCATAACAATTATGTTTCATCTATCCGAGCTTCCAAGACTAATTCAAGATTGAAAAATTCAAATACCATATCCGCGTGTAAGATCGAATACCAAGAAAAATCCTACGCCTATTCAGATTCTGCCCAAAATTCACAGAGCTTTGAAGGACGAATTCGGGAACATCCACTTGCAAGAAAGGACGCGTCAGCGGGAAGTGTGCACGCACATTCTGGAGTTTCCAACTGCCCAACCAAATTTCTAGCGCTCTTGCTAAGGCACACATATTTTCTACGTAAATTTTTTAATTATTAGAAAGGGAAATTCCAAATAAGCCCGAAAATCAACAACGTTTCAACGTGGGAGGGCCTCGTCGGTTATGGATCCCAGGTACTATTCATCAACCAAAAAGAAGCGTCTAAGGCCCTTTAGTTCAAATAACAAAATTCAAGGTGTCAGAAGATCGTTCAGGTACGAAAGCTGGTGTGTGACACACTACCCCTTTTTCTCGGGCGAAGTCCTTCATTTTGGCATAACTGCGCTTCAGAATCTTCTAACTCTTCTTCACGTCATCGTTTCAACACCGTGACTGTGATTTCCTCCTCAAGGGCAGCAAAACACTTTTCTGACAATGTTGCCATCTCCTCCTGTTCTCGTCTCAAACTTGAACACTCTGCTGTTTCAGATTCCATGATATGTCCACAAGGTGTCCATAAGACAATGATTGTCCCACCCCCTTCTGCATGCACCTCAATCTCCTTCTTCAACTTTGCTACATCAACTGCTTACATTTCCTCCCTAACCACACATTGCAAAAAAGATCAAGTTTACTAGTCATTTTCTTACGAATTACCGACTAAAACTCCTCTCTCTCACACTTTTCTTGTCACCTCCTTTGCTTCTTCTCCTGCTCCCGCTTTTGGCGTTTTTCCTCTTCCTTCACGACCTTTTCCCGATCTTCTTCCATATTGTACTTGATCTTCATCTTGCCGACAATTTCTTCTCGAGTATACACCTTTTTTTGTGTGGGGGGGGTGTTCCATTTATGAGACTACTACCCTCCCTTCACTCACGACAATTCTCTTCAGCGCAACCCCTACTCCCCAGTCATGCCTCAATACAAGGACCATCACCAAATCATCTGGTGTCGGACCAAATACCCTTACAAGGGTATTTGGCCGTGTTTTTGCAGGTCGCTCATGGGTCGACCTTGATGCCCAAAAGGGTGCCGCAACAGCGGCACATGATGCTTCTGGATGGTTGAGGCCGCCATGGGTGTTGCGCTCAGTCCATCAGAGGTTAAGTTCGCATATAATGAAGCAGAAGGTATGGCGGTTGCATTAGCGTAGTGACACCGCGTTTGTAAAGATAGTTGAAATAAGGGTGCACCTATTTTCTTGTTGTGGTCACATATGAATTTTAATAGTTAGGGTGGCGACGGTGTTTGTGATTAGATTAGAAAGTATGTGGGTGTGCATTTTTAAGGTGCGTGTTGGCTGGCCAGATGATTGCTGGTTGGAAGGGGCACGTGCGTAGCGTGCATGTGCATAATGGTCCGACATTGCTGTGATCGTTGCCAAAGCTAAGTCAGCCACCAATTGTCGCTGCCCTTGCGAGCCTTGTTGACTAACTAGAGGCAATGCTTGGGCCCGCAGTGCAGTGACCCTGTGAGGCCCCTCTTGTGTTGGGCCAGTGCCTTTCTAATCTTGTCGGACGAGGTCCCGCTTGAGGTCCCCGCTAGCGGGGTCTGATGTAGGAGTGGTGAGGTCTATCATCCTAGTCGAAGTGGTAAAGGGCTCGCCTTTTAGAAGCGGGCGATTGTCGAGGCTGGGGCCAATAACGCCGTGACCGCCTGGCGTAGTGGGTAGTGTGCACGGCAAGGCAAGGCATACCTTTGGGTCCCCGTGCAGGACCGATGCACTCGACACTGGTTCCCTAGCCGCTTGCAGTAGTACTGTGAGACCGTAGTTCTTGGCACCAGGGCTAAGCAGGAACCCCACTCAACACATGTGGAAGCATAGTCAAACAAGCCACAATTGTGGACAGTTATACCGCAAGCCCTATAGGTAGGCCACACAGTTGTTCTCCACACCAGCCTGAGGCTCCCCAGTTTTTCCGTCGCTAAGTGTGCCTACTGTAGACATCACAGGCAGTCGCCAAGGTCTAACCAGTGAACCAGCACTCAGGGGTCTTGAAGTGGGTGTCAGAGACTATGCAAGTAATGCTTATATCTTGTGCATGTGACGCCCAACCTCACGCCCGACGCAACTGCTGATCGGAGTGGGAGTGGGCCTGGAAGTGCGAAAAAGGGTGTGCCAAGGATTTTTGGAAAGTGGGGGTGGAGTCCCAGGTCGGAACTGAAATCTCCTGTGGCAAGTTTCAGGGATGCGAATGCAGGGGGAGGGGCGAGGATCGGAGTCCTGCTGTAGACCTGGGAGATGCGGGGCTATCTCCTTGAGTGGTTCCGTTGTCTGGGTCGGATGCGTATCTGGTGAACCGTCGGGACGCTATGGCTATCTCGCTGATTGACCACTTGTCGATGTCTAACGTCGCAGGTCTCGGAGTCGGACGCGGCCGGTCTAAGCCCTTGTGTGCCCGTCGCTCCTCCTCCGAGCAGGTTCGCCGAATGAAGCCGGAAGCTCGATACTCGTGCTCCTGCAGACACTCCGAGCACAGGGGTCGGGGCCAATAGTGGGCGATGGCGAGTAAGGGCTTGACGGTCAGGGAGTGATATGGTAGGATGCGGTCATAGGAAGGGAACTCGGTCCCTATGATAATGATCCCGGGTTTCGTGACGACGTGACACGTGTATGGGTTAGAGTAGTGGGGGAGAGAAGGACTCGTCCCAAGGCCTGATTGAGGTCCAACTCGGAGATTCATTCGTTCCCCGTTAAGTAAGGGAAGTTTGGGGGTTCCACCCCTGGTCCGTGCAGACAAACGAGAGTGTTCCCAATATCTCTGAAATTCACGATCCCTTAAACACTCACGGTCAATGACGTAACCGAGAGAGTCGACATTCATGTTGCTAGTTGGGGTGGAACATTGGCCATTCGAGATTTAGTTGAGTTCAGGGTTCGCGGACACGCGTGTAGGTGGCGATTGTCTCCGGCCGAGCTTGCACGCGTATCCGCGAGCCTTGTCCTTCGGTCAGAGGGGCGGAAGTCGGGGGCTCGTAAGACAAATCATCCTATAATGGGGCAACCTTTCAATAGTCTATCATGCCTATCCAATTCATACACAAGTAGGATTACGCCTATCATTCATGCATCTAGTTTCGAATCGAGGTTCATGCAACATTTCCTTGGCCCATCGATCCGAAATTACGTAAGGGCCAATCGTCGAGGATCAATCAATTAGACCAATCAAAAGACGGAGAAGGGGAGGGGAGGAAGACAACCATTCATCAACACCCGAGGAGAGGAAATGAAAACATACACGTCAACGAAAAAGAGCAAATGCCAAGTCCGAAGGTCGATCCAGGGAAAACCAGAGGGGCGACTCGCACCAATTACCGAAATTGCTCAGGAGGAAAGAAGAAGAATCAAAATGGCTTAGAGGGATAGAAGAAGAAACTCATCGCACACTTCGTGTCTCTCTCTCTCTCTCTCTCTCTCTCTCTCTCTCTCTCTCTCTCTCTCTCTCTCTCTCTCTCTCTCTCTCTCTCTCTCTCTCTCTCTCTCTCTCTCTCTCTCTCTCTCTCTCTCTCTCTCTCTCTCTCATCACCCCGATGCGGGCAGTCAGTCGCCACGCACCTACGCAGAGTTGTCACCAGCTTAGTCCGAACATGCCAGCCGGGTTCGCCCGTGTGCCACAGTCCATCGCGGCCCCACGTCAACCCCGCATGCCCAGTACCAGCTCGTCGGATCACCCAACTCTCTACTTACCTTCCAAGTCTCGCTCGTTAGCCGATCCTCTCGACCGCGCTAACTTCCAGAAGTCTTAGAGAGGGAATTAATCGCGCTTGCGAAATTTATAGCATGCATGCTTTGCGCGAGATACTCGGGATCGTGTTTAGGTGGGAGGAGGAAGGAGGAAGGAAGTGCCTACGCCTGCATGGCCAGGCCGCCGCGTGGGGGACGTAGCCAGACTCCACACATCGATCCAGTCATGCAAGCGTTCAGGCCAATAGGACGGGGGGGGGAGGTATACGCGCGCAAGGGCGCCATAAAAGATATTAAGAACAAGAGGATTACAGTTGCAATCACGCCCGCACAAACAAAGATTACAGTTACACACGAGATTAATGCACGGAAAAGTCAGAACACAGTTCCTGACGCGGCCGAGCGTGCGCAGGCATGAAGCGTCGCGCAGCAGAAATTGAGATGCGCCCAAATTCCTAGTCTAAATCCTAATTGCAAAAAGAAAATCCGAACGAAGCAAATTCCGAGAGCCCGCGGAGGCTCGATATCAGTTGAAAATTCAAAAAGATTTCCCCGCGTGACAATCGCGCCAAAATTCCCATTTCCCACAGCAGAACAAGAAAGAAGCTATGGCAACCATTATTCGTCACGCTCGCTGAGGTGTGAATCAACTATCAACCGTCGTGGTACCAGACCAGCCTTCAATCGAAAGAGAAGAAAAAGCAGGGACATCCATGCAATCTGCCAGGCCATTCCGACTCAACCAATTTCAACCCCGAACGTAGCCTCGCACAGAAGACTGCACGGTTGCAGAAAGTAGTTCATCACAGCGTATCCCGACTCGTAAAAATTGTCCTAACTTATTGTCTCACTCCACTACAGTAACTCTCCATTCTAGAATTTGGTGGAGTTTTTCATTGCTCCATATTATGAAAACCTCTTGTATAGCTGTCAGAGAGACCGTCAGAAAAGCACTCTCCGCCATTGTATAGTTCCTGCCTGCCCTGCCTGCAAAATACTTTTCTTGTAGTGGGACCGAATTTAGAGTCCGCCTCCGGTCTGGGCGGATGGAATGCTGAGGGCGTTGTCTTCTAGTGCGGTCACTGTGTCTTCTAGCACAGTCACAAACTGGCGTGTCCTCGGATCCACGCAGAGTGGAGAGTGAGTGGAGGGTGACGGGTTTTCCACCAATTTGGATAGTCTGACAACTATGCAAGCACTGCACAAATAATTGTGAAGTAACAGATGACAGTCAGAAAGCTGCAGCCTGTGGTAAGCAGCTACTGAAAGCCTCCATATCAGTTGGGCGACTGGGTGGCTGAAGATGCCACCCTGTAGGACAGGACCTGGGCTTGGACAGTCAATCCCCTGGTACCCCAGGGCAATTCACGCTGACACCCCTGGAAAACCCTTGAGGCCATCAGCAGAATCAGGATCAGGAGATAACGATGTGTCAGGGATGCTGGACCTGGTTTCCAGCAGGTGCTGCTCCCCACCAATAGAACAGAGTTCCTGAGCAGAGAATACTAGGGGGGGCTGCTCTCGTATCACCCCTCCATTGTAGACTCTGCCTGGTTTAAAAAGAAAAGGGAAAACTAGGGCGCAGTCAAGGTTTTCAGTTTTGACTCTTAAATGCGTTTCAGTCATGGTTTCACAATTTTGACTTGTGAATGGGTTTCAGGCATGGTTTCCCCAATGTTACTCCAAAGCCAGGAAAATCGTGAATGTATCCCAGCTTTAGGGTTGGGTGGGGATGTGTTGTATTTGAGGGATGCCTGAAGTGGATTTAGACCTGAGAATGTGATTGCGCGGTAGTTACCCGCCCCAAAAAAAAAGAAAAGCTGAGTGGAGAGTAGTGGAGTGAGACCCTTAGCGAGGCAAAAATACCTTCAAGTTCTGGCCTAGCACAGCTGGTTCAGATGAGTGAGAATATTTCTGAATTTACCTTAGGCACTATGCAGTGGACTCGGATAACCAACGCTGCACCACATTTTCTCCTACATTGGGCCTGGCTGCACTACCCTCCACATGCGCAAAAGACGAAAAAGATGACAATGCATCTTTCCATGTTCTAGGGGTGGATTCAGTCTCATCTTGCACATTTCAAGAGTAGTGCAGGAGGCCCATTATGTGTTGTTTTTGAAAAGGAACTTTGGTTATCCAGCAGCCTTATCTCAGTTGGTGAGGAACACCAGTGACAGGGCCCAGTTGCACTACTCGCCATCCGTTGTCGGGCAGGCTGCCTACCAGCCGGACACTCCCTCAGTAGGGAGAGCCGCTCCCCGACACCGTCACTATTCGTGGCGGATGCGTGGAGAGTGAAAAAAATGAAAATGGTGTCAAACTTGAGGCCTGGTTGCACTTACTCGCCACTAGATTTCTTCTACAGAAAAGTTAAAAAAAAGGGGTAACTTCGGCGCAGTCACGAAAACAGTTTGTAATTGCACTTCAGGCAATCCCGCGAATACGACACGCCCCCACGCGACCCCACCGGACCCGAAACATAGGTCATATACATTCGGCATTACCGGCCCTTTTGCCTCAAGTGCAATCACAAACTCAAACCCTGACTGCGCCATAGTTTTCTCTTAAAAAAATTGTCTACCTGATGTCGACTCTTGAAGCCGTGCACTCTCCAGAAAGTTGTTTTGTGGAGAGGTCCCAGGACCACCACCCTCCACAAAAAGACCGTCATGCACAGGTGGGGGGAAACCGAAAACACTCTCTACAACTTGTGTGTGTCCACGGTGTGGCGAGCAGTGTGACATATTTTTCATTCGCCAAGTTTGGCAAGTAAGTGCAACAAGGCGCCTACGCGCCTGACGAGTAGTGCAACTAGGCCCACATTCAGGAGGTTGTGGTTTCAAAACCCATGACCATGTGTGGCACACCTACTGCCAACTGGCTGTGATAGTCCGCTTCAGTAGTAGCACAGCTTTGGCCAACACGTGTGTGAGTGTGAGTCGGTGGTTGTGTGTGGTGGGTGGGAGAGTGTTGGCCTTAGACACTGCTGCTATTGTATGGGGGAGTGGGGGATGATGTAAAGGGAGGCGAGCTGCTGGCAAAATGCGCGGTCCTTGACCCCCACCAGCGGCCTCACCCTACTCCGTGGGTCCAGAGGCCCCACCCTACTCCCTGACTACCGCTGTTAGGGCAGGGGGCAACATGCAATCCCTTCGCTGTGAGGTAGCTATTCTTGCGGGGGTCCTCTGTATATCCTTCAGAGGCCCCGCTCGGCAGGGGGCAACATGCAATCCCTCCGAAGCCCTACTTCCCACCAATAAACTGGAGCAGAAAAATAACAAAAACGTTTTTCGAGGTAGCAGAGAGAAAAAAAGAAAAAGAAAAAAAAAACGTGTTTCGAGGAGAAGGAAAAAAAGAGAAAAAGAAACTACGCTAAAAAAGAAAAGAGAAAAGAAAACTCGATGCTGTTCGAAGCTTGTCACCCTTTTATTTAAAAAAGAAAAAGAAAAAAAGCTTGTCACCCTTTTTGCCTTTTTTCATTCCTAAAGAATCCTCGGTGGATTTCCTCATCTCAGGCAAAGGGTTCGTGGTTTGCAAGATTCCAAAAATAGAAAGCGTGAACTACGCTGAGGAGCTTCAACGTGGAGGACACCCGGCTTCTGACGAGTGGCTGAGAAACTCCCATGCTGTGCTGTCCGCTGTCCCATCACAGAACTGTCCTTGGGATTGATTCACTGGAGAGAGAGAGAGAGAGAGAGAGAGAGAGAGAGCTTCTGATGAGTGGCTGGAATTTTTCCATGCTGTTCAGAGCTTCGATATCCGCATTGTGATCACCGAACTGTAAACGTGGGAGTTGAAGAGAGGCCAGCAGAGAGGACGGGAGGAACGGAGAGAGGTCCAGCTGTTCTCGTGAATCACTAGGGAAAACACACACACACACACACACACACACACAGAGAGAGAGAGAGAGAGAGAGAGAGAGAGAGAGAGAGGAGGTGGTTGGGACTTGGCGCGGGTGATGTCGATCGGGAGTGCTACAGTGCTTTGCAGGGGTGCCGCGTTGGCGGCTTCTGCCACGTGTCGCGCTCCTGAGGCACTCGATCTGGTGCCCCGCTCTTATTGCGCACGGCACTACGCCCTTCCCCCTCCTTTCTCTCCTACTCCCCCTCCTCCTCCTTACTCTGCTTTGGCGCCAGCATTATCCGTTACTTCGCCTTGTTATCCGCATCCTAATCATTTAAGGAGATATTGTAGGCATTCAAGTTGGCGCTCATTCCGGGAGCAAAATGAACATGTTTACGGTGTTTGCGGCCCTGGTAGGAGGGGTGGGTGGTGGAGATCTGGGAGAAGGAAACACGTGGCATCTGCCTCGTGCTGGGGCTCCTTGAGTGGGGATTTATCTGCCGCTTGGAATGGTTTGCAGACTGCCACGTGTCTCTCGCGGGGCACGAGGAATGCTGGCCTGAGAAGGTTAGTTGATGGGGACCACGTGTCTCTCGCTTTCGTCCGCGTGTCTTCGACATGTAAGGCCAGCTCCGCCAGCCTGCGCATTTCCCCCACCTCAAGGGCCGGGATCAGCAACGGTAATCGCCGCTGCTACAGCTGCTGGTCGATTACCGAGCCTCTTACTGGTTCCTGGAGCTTCGCGCGAGCAGCAGCGGAGGCGCAGCGCGCGCCGAGCGCGCGCGCGGCGGATGCGGCGCAGAGCGTCAGCGCTGTGGCAGGCAACGTCACTACCACGTCATCATCGCTGACGTGGAGCCACCTAGGATCGCCAGCGTGTGGCAATCAAAGTCTGAACCGACGAAGCAGAAGATTAGGAACAGGAGGAAGGGGAGGAGTAGGTAGGGGAGGTGTTGGAGGGGGAGGGAGAGGAGGAGGAGGAGGAGGAGGAGGAGGGGGAGGGGGGAGGTGGTATGTCACAAAGCCGACAGTTCACGGACACGTTGTTGCCAAAGGAAATGCTGGCGCTCGCTTCAGGAGCCGCGACTGGAAGAGCTCGATAGGACCAGGTGCTGAGTCACGGACTACCGTCTGGACCAGGGGGTCCGTTGCTGGTCCTCGCTCCATTGCATATCTGTTGACGTCAACCGATTTGCATGCCGGAGGACTCTGGAGCGGCAGTCGGTCTACGGCAAGCAAGGTTGGAGAATTGCGCGTTGCTGCCTCCTGCTGCTGCTGGGGAGCGCGAATAGGGGAGGAGAGAGGGGGGGGGAGAGAGGGAGAGATCAAGAGGAGGGAGGGAGAAGGAGGAGGAGGGAGGAGGTGGGGGAGGGGAACGCGAGGCCGGATTGAGTGTTTCGGATGTGTGGGTGTTCTCCTGAGAGGCAGTCGAGATCGAAGAGGATCCGTCGCCGCCATGTCGAGAGGTTGTGATAGTGATGCGACGGAGGAAGGAGGTGCCACGTGGCGGAGGAGGAGGAGGTGCCACGTGGCGGTCATCGGTGCGGGCGCAGCTGGCCTGGTCGCGGCCAGGGAGCTGCTGAGAGAAGGCCACGTGGTCAGTCTCTTCGAGCTACAAGGACATGTCGGTGGAGTTTGGGTGTATGAGGATTCGGTGGAGGATGACCCACTAAGTGTGAGAGAGGATCGCCATCGCGTCCATTCAAGCATGTATGCTCATCTCAGAACGAATCTTCCGAGAGAGTTGATGAGTTTTAAAGACTTCGCGTTTTTGCCCAAGCCCGGGCGTGACGCTCGTCGGTTCTGTGGACACGTGGCAGTTGCACAGTACTTGAAAGATTTCGCTGATGAGCATTGCCTCTGGGACGTCATCCATCTCAATACGGAGGTTGTGCGTGTTGAACCAGTTTTGGATAAGATTCCTTATCCGGATAAGGAGAATTTGGATAAGATTCCGGATAAGGAGGATTTGGATAAGATTTCTTTGGATAAGGTTTCTTTGGATAAGGTTTCTTTGGATAAGGAAAAATTGGATAAGATTGCTTCGCCGTGGGTGAAATGGAGGGTAACGACTCGGAGGCGGAGGAGGAGGAGGAGGAGTACGAGAGGGGAGGCGAAGAACAAGGGTTCTAACGAGGAGAAGAGGGAGCAGAGGGAGGGGGAGGAGGGGGAGGAGGGGGAGAGGGGGGAGGGGGGTGGCACACAGGTGAGTCCGATGGGAACCACAGTTCCTGGTCCAGGTCCAGGTCCTGTTCCCGTTCCTCTTCCCATTCCCAGTCCGGTTCCAGGTCCTGGTCCAGTTCCAGTACCGGCTCCAATTCCAGCTCCGGCTCCAGTTCCAATTCCAGGTATAGTTCCACAGCCAGATCCGGATGTTGTTCCGGGTCCCGAGCCTGTTCCTGGTCCACCTCCACGTCCAGGTCCCGAGCCAGGTAGACTTCCCGTCTCCGATCCAGATCGCGTTACCGCAGCTCTGGACGCCGGTACTGTTGCCGTTCCCCCCGTACCCGATACAATCCCGACACCGCCCGTTCCAGATCCCGTTCCTTCTCCCCCACCTCCAGGTCCAGTCCCAGATCCAGGTGCCGTTCCTGCTCCTGGTCCCGATCCTGGATTATATAACGATGATAATAATTATGATGATGAGGATGAGGATGATGAGCAGGTTGTGACGACCACAGAGACGTTCGACGCTGTCGTCGTTTGTAATGGGCACTATTCTGAGCCCAAGGTCGTGGCGATTCCTGTGGTTGACACGTGGCCCGGCCTCCAGATGCACAGTCATAATTACCGCAAACCGGATATATTTGTGGATAAGGTTGTGGTCCTGATCGGCGCGCAATCTAGCGGGCAGGATATCGCTATAGAGATTGCATCGACGGCGAGGGAGGTGTTTTTGTGTGCTCGGTCCTGGGTGGGTCACGACTTGTCCCCCCTGCCTCAACCGATAGGTCCTCGGCAGAACCTCTGGCTTCGACCGCTGATCTCTCACGCCTGTCGGGACGGTCTTGTCGTTTTCCAGGATGGCTCATCCACGAAAGCTGACGTCATCATACACTGCACCGGGTACAAATACAGTTTCCCGTTTTTGGATAATATTAAGGTTAAGGATCATAATGATGACAAGGAGGAGGTTGGTGGTGGTAGTGGTGGTCGTGCGGAGGGGGAGGAGGGGGGGGAGAGGGGACTGATTTCCGTTGACGACAACCGCGTGACTCCGCTGTACCAGCACGTGTTTTGCGCCAAGGCCCCCTCTCTCGCGTTCGTCGGGATCCCGTTCAAGGTCGTGCCTTTCCCGCTGTGCGAGGTGCAGTCCCTCTGGATCGCGCAGGTGCTGTCGGGACGGTCAAATCCGTTGCCGTCAACGAAAGAGATGATGGCCGTCGTCCGGAGCGTGGAGGAGGAGAGGGAGAGTAGGGGGGTACCCAAGCGTCACACCCATCTCCTGGGTCTCAAGCAGTGGGAGTACCATGAGTGGGTACTTAACCAATGCAAGGACGGAATACCGCTGGAGCCGTGGAGGATAAAAATGTACTTGGAATGTGGACTGCATAAGAAGTCCAATCCTGAAAATTTCAGGGATAGCTGGGCTGATCAGCAGCTGCACGAAGAGGGTATGGCGGCAATGAGGAGGGTGGAGGAGGAGAGAGAGAGTAGGAGAGAGAGAGTAGGAGGAGGAGGAGGAGGAGGGGGAAGAAACTCGAGTCGGGATTAGGAGACGGATCGGGATCGGGAGCTTCGCAAAAAAAAATATTGTGACGGGGGAACGACGCCGGAGGGTTCTCTCTCTCTAATTCGGCAGCACGACGGCCTGGCCCCTTTCGCCTGGTCACAGCCCGCCGGATGCATCTGACGCACATTGCGGCCCAGATTCTGAGAGGAGCGTAAAGAAAGAAAGAAGAGGCGACATGGGGTGCTCGCACCAGACTTGGACGGGCCTGGATATATTTTGTCGGGGAGCTACGACTAGATGCATTCAGTAAAATTCGACTCCGTCTATGTCCTCCTGTCCATTGTTGTCGGAGCGTAAAGGCAGGCGCAGCCTCGTCGGGACGCCGAGTGAAATCCCGGTCATGTGCTCAGCATCTGCCATCGTTGCCGTTCGCTTCCCGTTTTTACCTTTTATGCTTCCCCCCCCCCCCTCCCCTCCTCGATTACACGTCTCTTTCCTTCGACTGTCTCTTCTTCTTACTTCTTTTCTTTGTTCTTTTTTCTTCTTCTTTCTTCTCTAAGGGTTGAACATGCGGAAGCTAAGGGAAATTCTCTGGTGGGTATGCACAAAGCAGCCATACTCGCTGTTTTCCATTCTTCTTTTCTTCTTCTTCTTCTTCTTCTTCTTCTTCTTCTTCTTCTTCTTCTTCCTCGTGTTGATGATGCATTACTACCCTAGTTGATTGCTCTAAGGGTTGAACATGCGGAAGGTAAGGGGAATCTCTGGTGGCAGTGGTGGGTATGCACACAGCAGCCATAGTCCCTGTTTTCCATTCTTCTTCTTCTTCTTCTTCTTCTTCTTCTTCTTCTTTGTGTTGATGATGCATTGCTTGCTTAGTTGATTGTTTCAATTTGATTGTACAATATTTTCTTTTTCTGCGTTTGTTTTTACCTTTTTTGCGTTGTATGATCAGCCCGGGATCTGATTCTGCTAATGATGATGATGATGATACCCCGTTAATAATGATGGTGATGATGATGATGATGATACCCAGTTAATAATGATGGTGATGATGATGGTTCTGGAGTAGTGGCGAATTGGTTGCTAATTGATTGTCTTCTTCTTCTTCTTCTTCTTCTTCTTCTTCTTCTTCTACCTCCCCCTCCTCCTCCTCCATGAACGGCTGGTGGATTGCATGATTTTTATTTTATTTTATTTTTTTTTGAAGTCTGATTCTTCTCTGCGTCTTCGTTGGATTCGTTGCAGATTGTTTTCTATTTTTTTTTTCCCCCCCCCTTCTTTCTTTCGCCCTGAATTGCCGTTAGATTGATCTTTTTCATTTCTTCTTTGTTTCTTTGTTTCTTTCTTCATCTGTCCTGTTTTGTTTGCTCAGAATCGTTCTTCTTCTGTGTCCTTTTTTTTTTTTTTTTTTTTTTTTTNTTATTTTATTTTTTTTTGAAGTCTGATTCTTCTCTGCGTCTTCGTTGGATTCGTTGCAGATTGTTTTCTATTTTTTTTTTCCCCCCCCCTTCTTTTTTTCCCCCTAAATTGCTGTTAGATTGTTCTTTTTCATTTCTTCTTTGTTTCTTTTTTTTTTTTTTCTTTTTTTTTGTTTTTTTTTCTTTTAATTTTTTTTTTTCTGTGTCCTTTTTTTTTTTTTTTTTTTTTTTTTGCCCCTCTTCTTCTTTCTTTTTCACTATTCGTCAGTTTCCAGTTCATGGACCTCCTCTTCGTCTTCTCCGTGTTGCTCGAGTACTTGGTCCTGTCGTTGATGATCGTGTATATCTTTTCTTTTCCTTTCCTTTTTTTTTTTTCCTTCTTTCTTTTTTTTTTTCCCCCTCCTTTTTCTTTTGCCGCGGGCAGGAGAAGAGAATCAATCTTGAAACGTCGCATCACCGTAGTTGATTATATTTCTTCTTTTCATCTTTTTTTTTTTTTTTTTTTTTTTCATCGTGTTTTTTTTTTTCCCCTCATGGATGTTTCATATCTTTCCATGCGTAGACGCTGAGCGATTGGCCTCGCTTATTCAAATTCAAATTCTTCTTCTTCTTCTTTTCTCCTCTCCCTGCCGCAGGAGCTGTGAGATTGGGGACAATTTCATTTGTTTCTCCCCCTCTCTTCCCTCCCCCATTTCTCCCCCCCCCCCCGCCGCCCGGAAGGGAGGGAAGGATATTTTCGCACAACTGGTAGGGTATAGGTTAGACGAGAGGGAAGTGGGTTGCTGAAAAGTGTAAAGGAACGGGCTAGAAAAGGGGGGAGAGAGAGAGAGAGAGAGAGAGAGAGAGAGAGAGAGAGAGAGAGAGAGAGAGAGAGAAAGACGTGTGATTTTGGAATCTGATTGGTCGATTGCTTTCAATTTGAGTAAAGACCCTTCAAGGAGAGTTCCCCTCCACCTCCCCCCCTCCCCCCCTTTCTCACCCCATCCTCCCATATCGCAATTCCAATTAGTTTTAGCGGAATAAATGATGACGTCGGGAGAAATTACTGCAACGATGATGGCCATTCTCCTTTGTTCTCCAACCATTCGCTTGATGGCATGGGAGTTGTTTTCTCTGTCTCTCTTTTATTTTTCTTTTTCCATGTCTGTTTGTGAGTGTGCGTCTATTTTTGGGAGAAAACAGTTCCGTAAAGAAGACATGACTTTGGGTCTTGCTCCACCACTCACCACATGCAGAAACGACAAAAATACCGGGGTGTATCTTTCCATGTTCTAGCGGAAGATTCATTCTCATTTTGCACATTTGGTGAGTGGTCGAGCGTGGCCTGTGTTTGTGTGTGTGGAAAACGCGTTGTTCCTAGTTCATCTGAAAAGGCGTTGACGAAACAAAATTTTCTGGTGATTTTTCTTCGGCCACGTCAGCCTCGTCAGCCACGTCAGCCACGCTAATAGTTCACCACGTGCAATGCCACGTGTTTTTGTTTTTGTTTTTTTCTCCTCCTCTTGCGCAGCGGCCATGCTAAAAAAAACAAAAAACCTTCTGTTATCGTTCCAATTTTAGGTCACTTAATGGTGTGCCAGTTTTGTTTGGAGATAAGTAATGGACGCTTGTTTTTTTTTTCCCCGTCTTTCTCTTTTTCAATTCGACGTTGCATTCCACATGCATGGCACGGGTACCCTCCTGCTGCTGCTGCTGCTGCTGCTGGAAAAAAATAAATAAAAAAAATCAGCTACTCCTGCTGCTGCTATTGCGCCGATGCAGGTCGGTTCATCAGATCAAGCAGAAGCTGAGTTGGGAAAAAAAAAAAGCAAAAAAAAAAGCTGGGTAGGCTGCGGCGATGTGTGACCGTGGATGGATGCCATGGCCAGCTGTTTTTCCCTTTTTTTTTGGCGGGAGAAGAAGTGTGACTGGATTTGCCGCGCCAGGTTCTCAGAATTGGCGCCATTTTGTTCACCAGATACATCCGCACGAGAGGGTAAGGAAGAAGGTGGGTGGACGTCGGGTGGCTGCTCGTATGCTGAGCTTGGAGTTGTGCTGACGTGGGTAGCTGACTTAGAAAGAAAAAAAAAAGATCTTGGAAGATTCTGAATGATCTTGAACAATCCTGGCTCGCTCCCGTCTCGGGCATCCGGAGGCAGGCGGCGAACGCACTTGCTGTGCATAAGCTGTGGTGGATTCTCTTTTTTTGGGGTGGGGGGGCGGGGAATTGTTGAAATGCCCCTGGAAGTTCGGGTATTACGTCAGATAACCCTAAAAGGCATGGGCATGGCGAAATGCCCCCTATGACAGTAGTGAAACCTTGCGAAATACCCCACTCGCCAGTTGGACCTGTCATCTTTTGCATATACCCCTACCGAGCCTTGGGCAGCTTGTCCCTAATGCCCTGGTATTTTAGGCCGTTGGACCCAGCAGATTGCAAAAGAAATGCAAGTGCCCCTGCAGCCCACGGCCAGGGCATATCGCAAAGTAGCCAATGAGCGGGACAGGGGCAGATGCCGGACTTCGGGGCATTTCAGTGTACCCCTGCGTTTCAGGGGCATCTTATGAAATACTGAAAAGTTTTAAGGATACTTCAACAATTTTCCCTTCTTTTTTTTTTTGCTGTGGTGCATTCTTGCGGCTCTGAGGCATCGACGAGGCTAACGGCCATACTCCTTTTTCTCCCCAATTTCTGCGTTTTTTTTTCATAGAAAGGGAGAATTTGTGAAATACCCCTGAAAGTCCATATCCGCTTTGTGGTTTATATGGTCTGTAGTTAGTGCGCTCCCTGGCCCCTGCACCAAGTATGCCAATGTCACTCCCCAACTGTTTCTTTGCTGGTTCGTAGCTTGTGCATTCCCTGCCCTCTGCACTACCGTCTTCCCCGAACACAACGCACCCGGTCCCTCATTTTGGTTGAACCTGACCGGAAATATAGGTTGCGTACGGTCATTATCGTGGTGCTTTATGTTTGGTTGAACCTGACCGGAAATATAGGTTGCGCCTGAATTCCCCAGTTGTTGTCAAATTCGTCTCAAAGGTTCGGTCCCTGTTATGACCCCTGTTATGTTCTGTTGATGACTTGTGCCGAACACTCCTCCGACGATCTCCAACAGTGTCACTGTTGCTCCCAAAGGTGCTGGCGTACTTTTGATTTTCCAGTCGGGCGATTGGGCTTCAGCCCGTCTCTCAAGGATAAGGGGACTGAGGGGCGGGAGGGGTGGGTGGTGGCGGAGTCAGGGAGGGACAGGGCAAGGGGGGGGGGGGGGGGGGGGGGGGGGGGGGGGGGGGGGGGGGGGGGGGG
>BFEA01000465.1:37859-49133 GCA_003427395.1 Chara braunii | reverse complement strand
GGGGGGGGGGGGGGGGGGGGGGGGGGGGGGGGGGGGGGGGGGGGGGGGGGGGGGGGGGGGGGGGGGGGGGGGGGGGGGGGGGGGGGGGGGGGGTGCCTGGAGCGGGAGAGGTGTCGGGTTTCGGGCCGGGAAGAGGCGGAGGTGGTGCCAGTTCCGGCTGCTCGGAGCGTACCTCCTCTGCGTGTGGCACCGGCTGGGACAACCCCGCTGGTGCTACTGTTGAATGATCTTTCCCTGGTAGGGGAGTTGGGAAGCAGTCCACTGGTCTACGAGAGCGCACAAACGCCACCGCTCCTGATGTGCAGCCCAATTTTCCCACTGCGGCTTCCCGCCGGAGGCCACATCGCATAGCTACAACTGCAATTATCATGAATCAAACCCCGAACCTGTGCCGTAAAATAACAATTCGGCAGCCTTGAAAACAACGAATGGCCTCCGTGAAAGAATCACTACTGCCACACTGGTTCGAACCGTCAACCTTAGCGTACTCATCCAAAAAATCCCTGTCCGAAACCTCACTAACCACAGCCCCTGAAGAGAATTCAATTAGAAGAGTGAACTCCAGATGGAGTCCTAAACACGAAACCTCAAAGACGCCTTATTCAAAAGGTGCCCCGTTCATAAGGCCTGATACGTCCAGGAAAGTCCCTGTCCCTGGTGTGAACAGGATCTCCAACGCCACAATCAGAAGAACGAGAATGCAGAAAGAAGAGTATTCCTTTTTTCCCATAATGGTGTGAGGCCCTATGCTTGCAGGGGTCCCCTCTATATAGTCTTAGGAGTAGTGGTAGGAAGGTATTGAAAGGCAAAGAGAATTTGAGAGAAGAACATAGTGGTTAGGCACACAAGTGGCATTCCTGAGGTAATGGGTCAATCCCCATTGGTCGCCTGGGCATGCATGCTTAAACCACCAGTACCTTTCCCAGCTATCAAGTCCAACCCTCCGGCCACCGTTATGCCG
The DNA here is from genome assembly GCA_003427395.1 of Chara braunii. Lineage (NCBI taxonomy): Eukaryota > Viridiplantae > Streptophyta > Charophyceae > Charales > Characeae > Chara > Chara braunii. The sequence goes on along the minus strand of BFEA01000465.1, from coordinate 48,172 downwards.
AGCCTTGCCGAGCCTCGAGCCCCCCCCCCCAAAAGAAAAACTACTAATGAGATTCTTAAACCACCAGTATTTGGCCCATGCATCGGGCGCGGGCCGTTGTCGTTAATGCCCTGCAACTTCCGGAGGCTCGGGGTACGGGCCCTCAAAGGCTGGCGCCACCAGCCAAAACAATTTTCTATTGTTGCACTGGTGGGTCGGCGCGAAACCGCGCACAGCCCGTTTTCACGCTCGACATCGATAGCTGGGCCAAGTACTGGTGGTTTAAAAAAGGAAAACAACGAAATGAAACGCCAGAGAGATTTATCCGCTTGAAAAAAAGAAAAAGAGAAAAAAAAGGAGAGAGAGAGAGAGAGAGAGAGAGAGAGAGAGAGAGAGAGAGAGAGAGAGAGAGAGAGAGAGAGAGATTCGAATTAGCAAATGGGAATGAACCTTCCCGACAGCACTGGAAGATTAATTCGCATCTTGCAGATTGGAACGGCACGGCCACAGAGAGAGAGAAACCCGGCGTGTTTGGTGCACCACTTTCTCGCTCTCTCTGTGGCAGCCAGAGAGGGAGAGAAACCCGGCGTGTTTGCTGCACCACTCTCTCGCTCTCTCTGTGGCGAATCTGCAAAATGGGAATGAATCTTCCCTGTGCTGTCGGGAAGATTCATTCGCGTTTGCTAATTCGAATCTCTCTCTCTCTCTCTCTCTCTCTCTCTCTCTCTCTCTCTCTCTCTCTCTCTCCCTACGCCTTTCCCGCCTTCTGCTTGCGCTCCTTTGGGCCTTGTTCGACACCACTTGAAAATACTTGAGTTTCAAGGGCACCCTAACTCAGGGAAGGTGATTAATTTCCTCTAACTTGTTTTTTCGTTCCACAACCCCTTGACGAAACCCTTGAGACGGCCGTCCTTGAAACTGAAGTGCTGCCGTCATTGCACCACGAACAGTGGTGATTGGTGGGGAAAAAAAGAAAACAAGAAAAAGGTCCGTATATTACTCGTTTTGAAGGGTGAAACCCTTGCGCCCCAAGTGACCTCCCGAGGCACCCTTGGGATTTTCGTCGATTTGCTTGGGCCACACTTCCGTTTCAAGGGCGGACACTTGGCCGCGGGGATGTGGAAACGAGTAGCGACTTCAAGGGTGGGTGATTAGGGCGGGTCGAACGACGCTTCCTTAAAAAACAGCAATTTCCAAGTGGTGTTGAACGAGGCCCTTTACCCTGCGCGGTTCCCCGCTTTGTTCCTTTGTTACTTCCTTGTCTGTTTTTTTTTTTCCTTTTCTTTTCTTTTCTTTTCCGTTGTTTTTTCAATCTTTCGCGGGGTACAGTGGGGCCAGTCATGCTCTCTCTCTCTCTCTCTCTCTCTCTCTCTCTCTCTCTCTCTCTCTCTCTCTCTCTCTCTCTCTCTCTCTCCCCCCTCGCCTTTCCCGCCTTCTGCTTGCACTCTTCTCCCCCTTTTCCCCCGCTCCGCTCTCTGCTTTGTTCCTTTGTTTCTTCCTCGTCTGTTTTTTTTTTCTTTTTTCTTTTCTTTTCTGTTGTTTTTTTTCAATCTTTTGTGGGGGTACGGTGGGGTCGGTCGTTCCCTGCACCGACCCCGGGGCGCGTATTTGTTTTCCAAGCAGGGAAACGTCCTGGTAGTTTAATCCCAACCAACTGAGATAGTTGGCTTGCTCTCCCTTGTTCGTTTGGTAGGGTTTTTGGCCATCAAGGGTGTGTTGTCATATTCGCTATGCACTCAAAAAAAGCATGGCTGTGCCAGACTGTTTCGTTCGACTTTCACCGACTCATCAGGGTGCGTGTGTGTGGGGTTGTGTGTGCTGGGTGAGTGCTGGCCACAGACACTGCTGCTAGTTGATGGGGGCGGAGGAAGTGAAGGGAGGCGCAGCTACTGGCAAAATGCTCGGTCTTCGTGTTGGCCGGCCTCCCCCCCCGGTGGCCCCACCGCCAATTAGAGCCGACATATCCGCCCCACGAGCACCGCTGATTAGAGCGGACATATCCGTCCCATGGGCAGGGGAAGTGTATACTCCAGGGGAGGCGCAGCTACTTGGAAAATGCTGTGTCTTTGCGTTGGCCGGCCTCCTGCACAGGTGGTCCCACCACCGATTAGAGCGGACATATCGGTCCCACCAGTGGGGGAAGCCTATACTCCCTCAGCACGCCTATTAGAGCGGTGGGCAATGTGCATCCCCTTGATTGGGAGAGAGAGCATTGCAGGGGTCCTTTGTATAGTCTTAGGAGTAGTGGTAGGTAGGTAGTGGGAGGTGAAATTTAGAGGAGAATATAGCTTAGCTTTCCCCCCTTCACCCCCTCTTCCCCCCAGAAAAAGGACGCGTGATCCGCTGATACTTTTGCAAGACTGCGCTGCAGCAAGGGGTGAATATTGAAATCTGTTTCGTTGAAAAAAGAAAGGGATGGGACGTGGAATCTTTTTTTTTTTTTTTTTCCCTATATTCTTCTCTCAACTTCTGTTTTTTTGCCTTTCACTACCTACTCCTTTAGACCACTAGCACCTTTGCCGCGTGGGAAAGTAGCCGGCCTCGGTTAGGCGTCCGACCTTTTCAGAGGCCGAAACGAAATGACGGGCGCCGATCAGATTTATCAGTGGCAGTCGTGGTCGGGCCCGACCTCCGAATATTCAGGAGGTTGGGGAAACTGCCAGTTTCCCCTATTTTCCCATGGGGGAAAGGTACTACTAGTGGTCTAAGGGCCTGATCCGACTACTACTGTTGAAGGCGAGAACCAGAAAGAAGCCGCTTGGGTGGGCCCGCCCCTTGAGGGAAGGAAAAGTGATTTTGGATCCCATAGCCGGACTTTTACGATTTTGGCGGCGTCCCAAGGGGAAAGGAACGTGCTGTCACACAGAGGAGAGAACTGCGTAGCCCACCAGATATTGAAAAGAAAAGGAAAAATGCCGGCCTTCTTTTTAGGAGCAGGTACGGTGCTGGCTTCTACCGATTTAGGCAAGTTCTTTTTAGCCGCCGAACACCTGGCATGTACAAGTTTGTTTTCACTCGCTGCCGAACTCCACGAGACCTACAAACTGGGAAAGTAGTCGGATCCCGTGAAAACCAGTAGACTACGCTCCGTAGCAGTAGTCGGATCAGACCCTAAGGCTATCTAGAGGGGACCCTGCAAGCATAGTTTCCTCTCACTGTGAAGGGGAGATTTCATGTTACCTCTTGCCCCTAATGTTTAGGGTATAGATTTGGGGCCGCCAGTGGGGGTCTGGCTAACACAAAGACCGAGACCTGCCAGTAGCTGCGCCTCCCTTTCTCATCCTCCCCCAACCCTCATCCAGTAGCAGCAGTAGCTATGGCCAACACTCTCCCACACACCACACACAACCCACTCGCGCTCGTACTCACACCCATGTTGGTCATAGATTCCACTAATACCGATCAGGAGTATCCAGAGGACTTATCCCAATTCGTTGGCACTAAGTGCGCCGCAGTCCGCCGCAGGCCGCCGCAGGCGGTCATGTAACCCACAATCTCCTGAATGCCACTTGCGTGCCTAACCAAGTGAGCTAAGCCGCTGGATCATCGGACGTGGAATCCGTTGTCGTCAATTTTTTTTCTTTTCTTTTCTTTTTAATCACAATCTAATCCTAAATGAGAGAGAGATGACTTCGTCTACTAGGTCCTCCTCTCTCGCACATGCGCAAGCAGTTCGGCTGATGCACGCTGCTCTGGTGAGTCTTCTTCTTCCTGGTCTTGTGAGTTCTTCTTCGTCTTCTTCTTCTTCAGCCTCCTCCCCCTCCTTCTCCTCCTCCTCCTCCTCCTCTTCCTCTCCCTCTCCGTCTCCCCCCTCCTTCTCCTCCTCCTCCTCATCATCATCGTCGTCTTTCTCTAGGAGTGATGAAGAGGCGATCGAACGGTTCCGACAGTACCTGAGGGTTCGCACGGATCACCCCAGTCCAGATTACGAAGCGGCGGCCGACTATCTTCTGTCGCAGGCGCGGGAGATTGGGCTCGGCGCGCAACGAATCGAGCTTGTTCGGGGCAAGCCGATCATCCTGATGACGTGGCAGGGACGGGATCCCGATCTGCCGGCCTTGCTGCTCAACTCGCACATGGATGTGGTCGCGGCGGAGAGGGACAAGTGGATGTACGACCCTTTTGCGGCTGTACGGACGCCACGTGGCGACATCTACGCGCGCGGAGCACATGATACGAAATGCGTAGCCATTCAGCATCTCGAAGCGATCCGACGGCTCAGATTTGGAGATGCAACGCCAGCGAACAGGGAGGGAGGGGAAGAAGGAGAGAGAGTAGGAGGAGAGAGAGTAGGAGAGAAGAGAGTAGGAGAGGAGAGAGCAGGAGTAGAGAGAGTAGGAGAGGAGAGAGTAGGAGTAGAGAGAGTAGGAGTAGGAGGAGGTGGGAAGGGATACATACCTCTGAGAACTGTTCACGTGTCTTTTGTGCCCGATGAAGAGATAGGGGGCAAGGACGGCATGGAGAGGCTGGTGGCATGGGAGGGATTTCGGGAACTGAATGTGGGTTTTGCCCTTGATGAGGGCAAGATGTCAGAGGGGTCTAAATATAGGGTATTATGCGGCGAAAGGTTGCCTTTCGCCGTCATGCTAAAAGCAACAGGGTCTCCTGATGACCCCCCTCCCGACCATTCGTACGGCCACGGAGACAGCGGTGTGGAGCGGCTCATAAATTCGTTGACGTCAATCATGGAGTTCCGACGGTCGCAGTTCGATCTGGTGAAGTCCGGGAGAGCAAATTTGACCGACGTCGTCTCGGTTAACGTCAATTTCCTGAAATTTGGCGCGCAGCATAGTACGACCGACTCCTCCTCAACAACGGGAGGAGGAGGAGGAGGAGGAGGAGGCATTCGACAACGTCTGGGGCCGTGCACGGGCGCTGCGCGGGATCCTCATCCCCGCTCATCATCCGACGTGGAGATCGGATCGGGATCGCATTCTGTGTGTTGTAGTGCTCGTCCACATGCAGCAGCAGCAGCAGCAGCGATCCCGATCCCGATCCGAGCAGAAGCAGCGGTGGCCGCGATCCCGATCCAATCAGAAGCAGCGGCAGCAGCGATCCCGATCCAATCAGAAGCAGCAGCAGAAGATGGAGAAGACGCTACGGGTTTGATGGACATGAAGCTTCTTCTCTCGACGCCGATCCCGATCCCGATCCCAGCCACATCCGATTGCAATGTGGAATCGCTTTCACATTCGACAAAAATGGAAGAAGAGGGATCGGATGTCGCGATCAACATGAAAAAGGCACTTCAAGAGACGGAGACGGCTATGGCGGCGGCGGACGTTCAATCATGTGCGCATTTTGTGAGAGCAGATGAAGACGAAATCAGAACGGACGCAGGTCAGCAAGCTGCGGTCATGGCGGCGGATTGCGGGAACTTGTGCTCGGATTCAACAGAAAATGCAAAAGTAGGAGTAGGAGTAGTAGGAGGAGGAGCAGGAGGAGGAGGGAGAGAGGGAGGAGAGGAAGAAGAAGCCATAGCCGGGATCGACTTCAGATTACCGGCTATGGCGGATGCAGAGGCATTTGTGAAACGATTGGAAGAGGAATGGGCTCCTCGGAGCATGAGTGACAAAAGGGGGGACTCGAACGCAAATGTCATTCAAAAGGGTTATGAGGTTCTTTGGAAGCGGCCATCGCCATCAATGGGTGCTAAGGACGAAGGCGGGAAACCGAAAGTCGGTTCCCGGGTGATGACGATGATGATTACACCGACCAATCAATCAAATCCGTACTGGATGGTTTTCAAGAAAGCAGTGGAGAAGACGGGGGTTGAGCTGTCTGAACCCGAAATTTCGCCGGCTGCTACGGACGCGAGCTTCCTCCGTGCGACGGGACTTCTCGCCCTGGGTTTCACACCTGTGCGACACACCCCCACCCTCGCCCATGCACACAATGAGTACGTAAATGACAAGGATTTCGTGGAGGGGATCTCTGCGTTCGTCCACGTCATCCGAGACATAAGCAGCATGGCGTAGTCACCACGCTATTATGTTATGATGACTTCCGGCCACGTATGTGGATCGAATCATGGCCAGATTCGGCGGGAATTTTGAATCGCTTTCACGCGCGCTCAGCGTCTCCCATGCGCACAAAATTGAGTGTACGTAAACGACAAGAATTTCGTGGAGAGGGGATTTCCGCGTACGTCCATGTCATCCGAGACATAAGCAGGATCATGATGATGGTAGGTAGGTAGTGAAAGGTGAAATTGAGAGATAGAATATAAAGCTTAGTTGGTCGAAAGAAAAAAAAAAGGACGTAGCCGATCCTTGCATGCATGCACACGTACGTAAGCACATGCTCGCCCTACGATTGTTTTTGGGTGGATGTATCTGGATTGGATGATTGTCAGATTCAGCAGCATGGCGTAGGGCATTATACTCAGACACAAACGCACACACTCTCGAAGGGTGGGGGCGTGTGTGTGTGTGTGTGTGTTGATGAGGTTCTTTGGTGAACGGTGTCACTGGAGGAGGGTAGGGGTGTCGTAGGGGTGTGTTCTTTGGAGGGGTGGGTTCTCTGGAAGGAAGGGGGTTTCGTTGGAGGGGGTTTGGGTGTTGGCCGGGGGGGGGGAGGGCGGGTTTTGAGATAGTGAACCCCAGGTAATTCAATGATTTCATTCATCTAGTACTTCCATCTGGGATTCGAATTCAGGTCTGTATTTCGACAGCTCATGGGTGTACCATGAACTACCGTCTTCCCCCGAACATAACGCACCCTTAAAATGAATGTATAAAAGTTGTATTCCGGCCAGATACAGCCAAAACGAGGGTCCGTTGTGTTCGGGGGAAGACCGTAGGCCCGTTGGTGGGGGGCGGGTTTCATTCCCGCCAAGAGTTAAAGCATTAAAAAAATGGCGGCGATAGTCCGCTTGATACCTCTGATCGGTATACTACCTTCTTCCCCCGAATAGAATGTACGATCATTATAGCTGTATCTAGACTGAAACATGCCTCAAATACAGCTATAATGACCGTACGTTGTATTCGGGGGAAGAAGGTAGTAGGGTCCTTGGCCAACACGGGTGTGAGTGCGAGTGTGAGTGGGTTGCATGTGGTTTGTGGGAGAGTGTTGGCCGTAGACAATGCTGTCAATGCTGTTATTCGGTTGGGGGGTGGGGGGGGCAGGGGGGGAGGGGGGATGAGAAAGGGAGGCGCAGCTACTCGGCAAAATGTGCGGCTCTGCATTAGCCGTACCCCCACCGGCGGACCCGCCCCATCCTTGACCACCATGGTTGGGGCGGGGGGGGCGGCGGGGGGCGGGGGGCAACATGCATACCCTCTGATGGGGGGCTGGAGGGAGACAACAAAGCTAGGTTTGCAGGGGTCCCCTGTCTGGATAAGCCTTAGGAGTAGTGGTAGGTACTAGGTAGGTTGTGAAGGTCAATTGAAAGGATTTGAAAGATGATGAAAATTTTGAGTGAGGAATATAGCATAGTTGGAAAAAAAAAAATGAAAAAAAAAAGTGGTATCGGAAAAAAAAAAAAAAAAAAGGTCTGGGATTGCTCCGAAAAAGAGCAAAGTCCTATAAAAAAAAAAAAAAAAAAAAAGAGCACAGAGATGATCGAATTTCACCATTAAAAAATATAGAAACGCTCTCCACAAGAGTCCGTGTTGTCCATCTCATGGAGTTTTTATTTGTATATATATATTTTTTGATGGCGAAATTTTATAATCTCTTGTTGTTTATGGGAGCAATCCCATAGCTTTGTCCTATGTATTAAAATATATATAGTACTAAATTAATAGATCTTTATATGTATAATAGATCTTTTTTATGAATTATAAATGAAACTTGTGTGCGATTAACCAAGCCGGGTTTCCCGTCAGAATGCATTCATTCTGGTGCATTTTGTCTCATTCGAGAGCTCATGTACGACCTCATGCATATCTGGACGCATTTGCCGCCACGTGGCTTTACCTGACCTCACTTACGTTCTGTCGTGTAAGTTGTGGCCACGTGTACATTGCCTGATCCATGTAAGACACGTGCTGTCCAGACCTTTTTTTTTTTTCCTTTTTTCTTTTTTCTCCCTTTGCTTTCTGGGCCATCATTTGGTGTGAATGTCCAGTCAGCACGATGAGGGCGTCGCCGTTTACACAATTCACCAAATGTGCAAAATGGAGAATGCATCTTCCTAGACAGCGTGGAAAGATGCACCCGCCGCCGCTATAGTTTGTCTATTTCACATTTGGTGCTTGGTGCCGCCGGGCCCGTAATCAGCCAGTGAACTGGGGAGTCCCCACTGCCACGGCAGCACCCCTATGGGAGAGGGAGGGCCTCGCCCCACTCCTCACCACATGCATTAAACACAAACACCCCCGTGTGTCATATCGACCCCACTTGCACACAGCCAAAAGGCGAAGAGGCAAAGAAAAGAGGAAGGGAACAGCCAAACATTACAGAACAGGGGGCAAACGAATCCTAGATGACAAGTCCCACATGCAGACACCGCCCCCGACAGCACAGGCCAAAAGACGGGACAAACCAGCCAGGATTCAAGACACGGGAACTGTGAGATGGTTGAAGGATGAGCCAGGCCATTTTCAACATAAATGAATACCAGAAAACAAATTCTACCATATCCATAGCAAAGAATCTGAAGCAAAGAACACCTTATCTGCAAAAAAAAGAAAGACAATCCCAGATGACGATTCCCTCGTAAAAGCACCGCCCCCGCGTAGGCCAAACAACGGAAAACAGCCAACCAGGATGCCCCAAGACGATAGAAAAAGAAGAACCTGGATGACCTATCCCACATGAAGCACCGCTACCATTCTCCCAAAATAGACCGAACAACGGGACAGAGCCAACCGGGATGCAGACAAGGTTACCAAAAAAAACTCCGATTCACAGTGTGACAACCAAAAAAATCTACCATATCCATAACAAACCAGAACCCGGATGATTAGTCCCACATGAAAGCACCTCTACGCTGCCACCCCAATAGACCGAACAACAGGACAAAACCATCCGGGGTACCAAAACGGTAACCAGAACAAAATCTGCCATATACATAGTAAAAGAACGGAACCATACAGTAGGTCCACAAAACGAAATACCCCAACCATGGGGAAGAGTAAAGCAACAAAGGAGAAAAAATTATTTGCTACCATAACCGAAGAAGAGCCTGCTAGTACAGTGCCGACACTCGCCGCATCATCTGCAAAAGCAGAGAGCTAGCAACGCCGGAGTAAATATGAACAAAAAGAATAAAAAGGAAAAAAGAAAGAAAAACAAAAAAAATGAATTCAGTTTTTTTTATCTTCTTTCTTACAACTCCCCCTGTTCAGAACCTCTTGCGTACAAGGCCGCCCACGTGGATGTAGGTTGAGCAGCGGCTGCCCCCACCCCCGTGTGTCATATAGACCCACTTGCACACAGCCAAAAGGCAAAGAGGCAAAGAAAAGAGGAAGGGAACAGCCAAATAAAACAGAACAGGGGGCAACAAAACAGATCCCGGATGACAAGTCCCACATGCAAGCACCGCCCCAGTCCTACACAGGCCGAACGACGGGACAAGACCAACCAGGATGTCAAAACATTCTTGTCTGCAAACAAATCAAAAACAAGTCCCAGATACGTATCTATACACAGCAGATGGCCTTGTTCCACATTCCTATTCGGCGTCATCGTAAGCAATTCGTACCCGGACATCATAAAAAACAATCCTAGATGATGATTCCCACATAAAAGCACCGGCCCCATTGATATAGTCGGTGAAACTCCGACGAAACAGTTTGTCACAGCCCCTCGTTTGTTGTCCTCTTCTCYCTCTCTGCCTACGGTTTACCGGGCAGTTCTATTTGACGATATATATATGAGTGTTCTGACATCCTGGTTGGCTTGGTTGTTTCCCGTTGTTTGGCCCTTTGAGCGCGGGGCGGTGCTGTATGTGGGAATCGTCATCCGGGATTGTCTTCTCCTTCTTTTTGGTTGTCACATTGTGGATTGGAGCCTTTTTTTCGTTTTGCTGATTTTGTCTGTACCTCGGTTGGTTTGGTCCCGTTGTTCGGGCTATCTTATGGGCGTGGCTGTGCTTTCACGTGGGACCAGCCATTCGGGTTTTTGGCATCCTGGTTGGTTGTTTCCCGCTGTTCGGCCCTTTGAGAGGCGGGGCGGTGCCTCCGGGATTGTCTTCTCTTTTTTTCTTGGTTGTCACATCGTGGATCGTCGCTTGTTTATGTGTTGTCGTGGGTGGTCTTGTCCCGTTGTTTGGCCTTTGACGGAGCGGGCGGTGCTTGCATGTGGGACTTGTCATCTGGGATCTGTCTTGTTTCCCTCTGTTCTATTTGTTTCATTTGGCTGTTCCCTTCCTCTCTTCTTTGCCT
>BFEA01000464.1:1221598-1242139 GCA_003427395.1 Chara braunii | reverse complement strand
TATATATATATATATATATATATATATATATATATATATATATATATATATATATATATATATATATATATATATATATGTATCTATATATCTATATCTGTATCTATTTATCGATCTGCTTTTGTTGTCCCTCTGTTTCAAGATACACATTTAAGAATTTTCATGGCGTTTGTCACAGCTGCAAGGGACCTGAATGTCCACAACTTCCCAGAGTGTGTCACAATGCATGACACATTACCAATCACACAGATTATGAACCAGCACACAGCATAAAGTAAAGATGAGATGTGAACCAAGATGCGCAACTCATATTATCTCCAACAAATTATAAGAGTATCTCGAGTTCAAGAACCAACAGTGTGATATGACTTTCCTTCTCATACAACCGCAATGTGAGGCCTGGCTCATCCAACACCTCCTCTCAACAACAAGTTAAATGCAGAACTGGTATGTCTCCACCATGACCAACATCGTACACCTGTCCCTTCCTCTCTCTCTCTCTCCCTCAAGATCTCTGTCTCAGTTCTCTTCTTTTATCATGCATGCATACTCCCTCTATGAGAATCTACTTTGAATGCTACTCACTAAAGACTAACTACTAACCCTCTAACTACGTCAACTAGATGGGGCAGCTATGGCTGCTACTTGCAAACCAGCGCTCAACCTTCTTCCTATCTTAGCGCAGCTTCTCCTGCCAGCACTTCCTAGCTAGCCAACGCACAAGTGCCTTCAACACTTCCACGCCAGAATGCTACTGGAGATCTCTCTTCAAGGGAGGCTGGCCTGCTTCTTTATACTGCTGGCCTCCCTTCCTGAGGTCTTCATTGGGACTTTGGGCCTCCTTCAGTCCCAAACCTCAGCATGGTGTGTGTGTCTCAGTACTTTCCCTTCAGGGTCTGTTGCTGTTGCGGCCATCTGGTCTGGATTTTGGACTTGATGCCTGAATCTAAACTCTCCCTTTGACTTGAATCTTGACTGGGAATTTATCCTTTAGACTTCCTTTGAACAGACACCTAGTGCTCGAACAGACATACTAACTGCACGAACAGACACATATACTGCACGAACAGACACATCTACTGCTCGAACAGACATGACCTGTACACCCCCTGGATGAACAGATGTGACTCTCATATCTGAATATTACAACTGTTCGTCCAGGGGCACAACTGTGACCTTTAGCATTGACTTTTACTTTAGTTAGGATGTGACTTTTGATCTAGAGAACATGCATGTTGATCTACTTTTCACGAGTTGGGGTTCTGGCGAGTGACCCCTTTCTGCTACATTCGTCAAACAGGGTCTGAATCGGGTAAAGGCCCTTTTACAGCCAAAAAACAAAAAAAAATCACCAAAGATGGCGGTACCAAAAACTTGCTCGCCCACTCAATAATTTCATTCTCATTTTATTTTTTCTAATTTTTATTATTATTATTTATTTTTAGTATTTGATTTTTACTTCAAATTTGGTAATGAATTTTGATGTAACGTTGAGGCAAATGTTGTTTAGTTTATTCTTCTGCATAACATATATATTTTAATAGTTTTTGTAATTTTTTTTTTTTTTTTTTTTAAATCCGAGTTCGGCCGTTCGACCGAACGTGTCGAGAGGGGTGTCGAACGTTCGGGCGTTCGGCCCATCCCGAATGCCGGCAACCCTGTATATAAACATATAAACATATATATTTGACGATATATATATGCACATATAAATATACACTGTAATACACATATATATAAACGCATATATGTATATATATACAAATATATATATATATACAAATACATACAGGGTAACCGACGTATGGGACGGGCCCAACGCCCGAACCCGAACCCGAACGTATGGGACCCCTTGGGGATGCGTTCGGCCGTTCGGGCCCAACGCGGACCCAAAAAAAAAAAAAAAAAAAAAAAAAAAAAAATCATCGAAAAAAATTGAAACAAAAATATGTTATGAAGAAAAATAAACTAAACAAGATTTGCCCGAGCATTACATCTGAATTCCTTACCAAATTTGAAATAAAAATAAAATACGGAAAATAAATACTAATAATAAAAATAATAAAAAATAAAAAGAGAATTAAATATAGTGAGTGGGGGAGCATGTTTTCGACACAGCCATCTTTGGCGATTTTTTATTTTTTTTTGAAATAGCTAAATGCCCTTAAAATTTAGATATGCGTACTTCACATAATGCAAAACAAACTAAAAAAGTTTAAAAAAACTAATAAAATTGTTTAGACCCCCAACTACAGTGAAAACAAAAAGTAAAAAGTGAAAAAAAACGTGGGCAAGCACGTTTTGACACCACCATCTTTGGTGATTTTTAGTTCTTGTTTGGCTGAGCCAAATGCCTTGAAAATTTATACGCGTGTACCTCACGTCATAGAGAACTCACAAAAAACAATTCAGAAAAAAAAAATATTTATATGCCCCGAAATAATTTTTGGCGAGGGCCAGACGCCGTCAGGTTCGGACCCCGTATGGGACCCCGAACTCCCGTACGTACGGAGGTCTGCCCAGGGACCTCCGTACGTATGGGCTGGTAACCCTGAATACATATATATATATACAGGATAACCTGCATTCGGGACGGGCCAAACGCCCGAACCCAAACACCCGAACCTAAACGCCCGAACCCAAACGCCCAAACCCAAACGCCCGAATGTATGGGACCCCTAAAGGATGTGCTCGGACGTTCGGAAAAAAAAAAAAAAAAAAAAAAAAATTGAAAAAAAATAAATAAACAGCATTTGTCTACTTACCAAATTTGAAATAAAAATAAAATACAGAAAATAAAACTAATAAAAAAAATAATAATAATAAAATTAGTAAATGAGCGAGCATGTTTTTGACACCTCCATCTTTGGCGATTCTTCATTTTTTGTTGGCACAGCCAAATGCCCTGACAATTTACAAATGTACACTTCAAATAATAGAAAACTAATTAAAAATATTTCAAAAAATAGTAAGTTTTTTTAGGCCCCGTATTCAAGTGAAAACAATAAGTAAAAAGTGGAAAAAAAAACGAAATAGTGAGTGGGCGAGCACATTTTGACACAGCCATCTTTGACGATTTTTCATTTTGGTTTGGCTTAACAAAATAACTTCCAATTTTATAGGCATATATGTCACATCATAGAGAACTGAAAAAATAAAATTCAGAAAATAAAATTTATCTTTAGGCCAGAAATATTTTTTGGCGGGGGCCAAACGCCGTAAGGTTCGGACCACAAACGGGACCCCGAAAGCCCGTACGTACGCAGGTCGGCCTGGGAACCTCCGTACGTACGGCTTGGTGACCATATATACATATATATATATATATATATATATATATATATATATATATATAAAGGGTTATCGACATTAACGTTCGACTGAACTTCCAAAACTGAACCTGCCTAACGTTCGGCTCCCCTCCGAGATGCGTTCCGCCGTTCCGGCCAAACGCGAACCTAAAAAATTAAAAATAAAATTAGAAAAAAAAAAAATTCCAAAAATAAAATGAAATGATTATATGTTATGCAAAAATATAAAACGAACAACATTTGCCTCAACGTTACACCCGAATTCCTTACCAAATTTAAAATAAAAATAAAATACAAAAAAATAATAAAAAATAAAAAAAATTAAAAAAATAATTAAATTAGTGAGAGGGCGAGCACGTTTTTGGCACCGCCATCTTTGGCGATTTTATATACAGGGTCACCAGCCTGTACGTACGGAGGTCCCAGGGTCGACCTCCATACATACGGGCGTTCTGGTTCCGTTCAGGGTTCGAACCCGAAGGCGTTCAACTCTTGCCAAAAAATATTTCGGGGCCGAAAAATAAGTTGGTGTTTCTGAATTGTTTTTTGTGAATTTTTTATTATATGAGGTACATTCCTATAAAGTTTAAAGTCATTTGGCTAAAGCAAAAAAAAAAAAAAAAAATCGCCAAAGATAACGGTGTCAAAACGTGCTCGCCCACTTACTATTTTATTTATTTTCACTTTTTACTTCATTTCATGGCAGGGCCTAGACAATTTTACTATTTTTTTAAATTCTTTATTTAAATGAGTTTTATTTTATATGGAGTATACATCTGTAATTCTAGGGCATTTGGTTATGCAAAAGAAAAATGAAAAATCACCAAAGATGGTGATGTCGAAAACGTGTTAGCTCACTCAGGAGTTTTAATTCTCTTTTTATTTTATTTTTTATTTTTTATTATCAGTTATAATTTTTATATTTGATTTTTATTGCAAATTTGATAAGGAATTTTGATGCAATGCTCAACCAAATGTTGTTTGTTTCATTTTTCTTCCTAACATATTTATTTTTCAGGGTTTTTTTTTTTTTTTTTTTGTCTGCTTTCGACCCGAACGGCCGGACGCATTCCCAAGGGTTCCCGTACGTTCGACCGTTTGGGCTCGGACGTTCGAGCCGTCCTAAATACCAGTTACCCAATATATATATATCCTGCCCGTCGTGGAAATTATGTAATGCACTCGTTTGTGCAGTTGGGTCGATTACACAATCGAATCGACTTTGTAATCTTGTCGTGCGGGCGAAAAGAACAAAAACTCTAAAAAATATGGAAAAAAAAAATATTGTGCAACATATCTATATAAAAAAAATTGTTTGAGCACCATCACGAAATGTTTATTCAAAATGTTTAAAAAATAAAAAAGTAAACTACATAGATGAAACGTTGTTTTTTTTTTTTTTTCTTCTTTTTTTGAAATTTGAATAATAATTTTGGACTAGTGCTAAGATAAATGTTGCTTGTATTAATATGTTACCTAGGCTACCATAGTGGCCCGGGTCCACTTGCCCGAGCGAAGCAAAATAAAATAAAATAAAATAATTTTTTTATTAAACTTGTTAACTTAAATTGATAAAAAATTTCGATGTGACCCTTAAGCAAAAGTTGTTCAGTTTATTTTTTTTGCATAACATAATTTCTTTTCGTTTTTTTTTTTTTTTTTGGGGGGGGGGACCTTCCCTAGTACTTGTACGGCTGGGCTGCACGGGGAAAAAGGGTGACCCGGACGCCCCGACTCGTAGCGTATGTTACATAATTTTTATTTTTATTTTTATTTTCTGTTTTTTTCCTCCTGTTTACTCGACGTGATTAAGTAATCGCTTCGATTACAAAATCGTATCGTGCAAGCGATTTTTCTAAATAATGCTGATGAGTATCACTCTATTTTTTTCCGATAACTACTTTGTTGTTAATAATCATTCTCTTGTCCCTCTTTGGGTTGTTAGAAACATGTTTTTTATATTTTGCAGTGTGACATGAATTTTAAGTATGCCTGCATTTTTATGATAACTTATTTTTTTATGTGGTTATGAAAAAATAATCTTATTTCTAACTTCATTATCATGAAAACTACTTTTCTCTAAAAAGGGGCGCACAATTTAGCAAAATGAAGATGGGTTTTCATTGAGTTTTCACAAAGTGCTTGTTATGTGTGATTAAGATCGAGTAGAAACACGAATCTGAAAAAATCAACAAGTTAAAACTTTATCGTGTATTCTAAAAACATCGTTGTGTGAATCATCAATTCAGTCTAAATAAATTACATTTGTTTTATGTTTGTTGTCGTACCCCAATAAGCCCCGATGAATTTATTTTGTCAAGGGTGCAGTTCCAATTGTTTGCAATCAACAGATATTCGACTTTTGGAATATGTGTTATCAAATAAGGAAAACAATTGATAAAATAAATTTTTTTTTTTTGTACATAATTTACCATAATTACCAAAATGTCTTCGTTCCTTTTTAACTTAACCTATACCTATCTACTCTAGATGTTCGATTTTAAATTTACCACGAGAGCGTCCAAGTGTTTGTGTATTGTAATATATACACTCCCTTCGGTACCAATCTTCAGGGCACATAGTCTAGTGTCATCCGACAAAGCTCATAATCCGGTGATCTTTTCCTTATCAAACTTTATTTTTTTGCAACATAGCAATTTTGTTGTATGTGTTTATGTAGCCATGATTTCAACTTTACTCTTTTTTACCTCTTTGTGGTATCAGTCAAACCACGTGTACTCCAATTAACAATCATAAGGTTGTCCAACTACCTTTTATGTTATCAGTGGATATTGAATATGATTTACTAGAAATGCACCTCGTTTTGTTTTTTATGTGATGCTGCGGTTGATGAGGACGAAGCATGTGGTCAGTTTCGAACAACCACATGTGAGTATATCTATAGTTTAACTTTTTATTTATTGGCAGTTTGTCATTGAAACCTGCAAAAAACTGACATCTTCAGGTTCACTTGAATATCATACAAAAGTTCACCTATGTTATGGAAAAACGTAAAAATTGGTAATAACCGAAGGTCGTTATTTGAAAGTCACTACAAGTTATCAGCGTCAATAAAACCATCCAGCAAAGTTAATTTTAATATCATGCAAGTCTACGTAAATAACAATGTGGATAGATTTATGAGAGTAATCGTAGTGAAATTACACCCCCGAAACTCTGTTTGGTTAAAAAATGATGATGCTTATGATCGTTTTCTCATTGACTAGGGAGTGAAATGATATTGTGCCCTATGAGAAAAATTATGCTTAAACTTAAGTTCCCTCATTAATCAAGGTACAAATGAAGGAAAACAATTATTTTTTTAACATTTGTGATCGTTGTCTTCCTATCATTACCATCCTACATTCTCTGTGTCATTTTCACGCCTGACTTGGGTGATGAGATTATTTGTTAGTGTTTGTTTCCCCCGTGAGATCTGTTTGAGCTCGCGACTGAGTTTTGAGAACCTTTTGCAATCATATTTTGCATTCCATCTGCTGCTTTTTACGAAATATCACAGTGTTGTTGCCGAATGATTGTTTTTACTTGGTTCAACGGCAAGCAGTCGTGCGAGTGTTGTGGAAAGTCTGGAATGGTTATTGTTGAATTAGCCGTTGGTTTTCAGAATCATGATTGAAGATGACAAACTTGTTTCCTCTGAGTTGCTAGTCCAACGCTTGCTCGCAAGAGTATCTGATATCTCCTTGTCATCTAAGTCATGAGAAAAACGATCCACTGTCTGCCCTGATATTCACCACATCCTCTAAATCTCCGCTTAGGCAAAAAAAAATCTCTTGGTTGAAAGTTTCTCCCTCAGTACTCGCCAATACTGTCGGCCAAACCAAATCCAATTAGATATCTCGATGTAGGGGAGAAAAGCGGGTAGGCTTGAGAAGCAATGCCTTGCTGAACGTTTTAATGTTTGAGGCTGAAACTTTGAGTCCTCCCAAAAAACGCTCTTTCAGATAAGTGTATGGACTATTGAGATCTGTTTCGGTAAAGTTCTCCTTGGTACTTTGCACGCCCACCTCTCGACTGAAAAGATGATTGTTGATATTGTACGCTAGATAAATCAGTGTCTTTGAGTTTTGACCCATTCGTACAAAAGTTGATTCCAACTATCGTCACAACTTTTTGTCGATTGTTGAAATTTATTTTTTAATTGTGTTGGTTCAGTGCTAGGTGTCAAGTGCAATCTTATTCTTTGTGAAAAGAAACGACACCTTCTGCAATACGGGGTCGAAGAGCAGACCAACTTAAGTTCCCTCATGTCACTGTTGTCCGTTCAAACCCAGATTCTATCCATCATCTTGTCCATGAACTGAGGGTCAACATCATACTTTATGTTAACGAGTTTAGGCCTAAAGTGATCTCTGATTAAAGGATAAGTGTTCGTAATAACACCTATGTTCCTTTTGGTATTAGCCTTGGTGTATACAATAGCATCCGGGGGGATCTATACTGCCATTACCATAAATGTATTATCAGTTTCTACACCTCGAAACTCCCTCCACTTGAGCCTAGTTATCCGAGGTTCAAAGCTCCTAAAGTACGTTGCACCAGACAATATTACCTCGTTGTTTCTTCGAAGTATCATCCAAGCAAAAACTACCCGGTCTCTTGCAACGTATACGAGAATATTCGGCCCTTTCCAACAAATTGAGCCTTGCTAAACCTTTTGCTTGAGTACGCCATCCCTCACCCAACCATTTTCGTATATGCGTATAAGATCTGCTTTTACCTTTCGTGATAATTCCCTTGCAGCACCCCTGAACACTAACGATCATTTATTCTTTCAACCAACAAATTTTTATTTAATCGAACATTGGATTTAAAATGAACACTGCTCCTTGCCCTACAATCTTTACGTCCCTGCGCAATATGTCCTCTGGAACATTCCTTTCCTCATAGCATTGTGCTATGATCATAGCATTGTGCTATGAGCTATTTAACTCTGTCTTCCACAAAATCAACATCTTGAGCTAGCGGAGGCGATATAACACCTGATTGGGCTGGTCCTCCGTCAGTACTTCCGAGTGCATAGCCAATAACTTTTGTTTCATCGTTGTGAAAAAAATGTCGAAGAATGACCTCCAATAACGTTTCTTTGGGAACCCCTTCTCAACCAGCCGATGTTAACCACCACGTTAGCAAAGCACGAAACAAAGTTATACATAGAAACTAATATCGACTGTGCTGTGACAAAGATGGATCTTGATGAGAAAAAAGGGAAACTACGCGGACGTCAAAAAAATGAGTTATAATTGCACTATTGACCAAGATACAGTTTTGAATTGCAGTTCGGGCAATGTATACAATCAAACTTTCTGGCCAGATAGGGTGCCCGAAGTGCAATTGCAAACTATATCTTTCCCCACACTACAATTATAACTCGTTTTTGTGACTCTACTGAAGTTACCCCCCCCCAAAAAGTATTGCTACAATCAAGATTGTGAAGCTTGGCCTTCCCTCACACTTCCTCCAAACCCTCACCCTCTACTCGTTGATATTGCCGCCACACTAATAAACGCAAAAGTATATAAAAGACAATCACTAACTACAACCTTAACGTGATAACGGTAAATCTGGGAATTTCCATGAGCTCAACTATGGCTGTCTCGGGCTACACATTCCGTGAAATTCGCGTCACCGCAGTGAATCCTGCGATGAAGACGAAGACTAGGTAAAGCCGACCTGCACAGCGATGGCACATTATCAGACAGGCTCCTGTGCTAAGGCCTAACAGCAGGCTCTGTCGTGATTGCTAACGCAGGGCCAATCCACTGGCCCACCCAAGCGTGTCCATGCTACCAGCGGTGCCGGGCAAAAGAAAACGAAATGCTGTGCTGGCATTTCAGGGAAGTTTGGTGCACAGGGGGAATCCACCTCAGCAAAACGAGGCTCGGATGTACTGGTGGCTGCTTCGGCATCAGAATGGCCTGAATGTGTGCATCTGTGACCCGTCTCACTGCCGGATATAGAAAACCTGACTTACAGATCACAACTGCCGTAACACACAAGCCTGCACTTACCGTCAGCTATCACCCACCTTCCCTTGGACTATCAGGGCATACTCACACTAGCACTTTCCCAAATGTATCTGACCGCAGTTGCTGCCACCGCAGCAACGACATCCAAAGCTCAGTGAAAGAAGTCCCCGTGTGAGTATGCCCAGTGACCCACTCACACCTACACCTACATAGCTTCGGCGATACGCCTCCTCTTCGGCTTTCCCCACGCTGTACCTCTCAGGCTGCCCATGGACTTCGAGTCCCAGCCTTCCCTGCCTTTGGGCTGGCTGCCCGAGCCCTCGCGCAGCGTTGCAACGGCAGCGCCTGGTTGTCCTTTTCGGCGCAGATCGTTCTCCGTTTTCCACACTGCCAGGCTAGCTGCTCATCGCGATGTGTTCAATGCACATACTCAATGATGATGGCCGCGTGCGGTATGCGCACGCAAAACGACACGAAAAAGAAGCACGGTCAGACTCGGCAAAACGAGGTGCTTTGTCCCCACCGTAATAAGGCCACATTTCTGCGCCTCTGGCTTGAACAGAGGTGTTTTCTTCGTTTATGCGCAATGGAGGGCGAAGGAACTCGTGTTGGGCCGGGAACGGGTGTGGGAAGAACAGAAAGGGGGTTAGCGCCTGTCACCGTTGTGGCCGTGAGGCCAGCTGGAACCTACCTTAGCGTTGTCGCTAGCGGAACAACCACTGGATCGTTCCGCCCTGCGGCGGGTCACTGAACGGGCAGTCCTTGTTAGGTGCACGCGCAACCCAGCTGGCCTTGAATGCAAAGCGTCCAAAGCGTCCAGGTCCAAAAATGGTGGTCTACCTGGTAGGCTAAACCACCCGGTCAGGTGCAGCCTTAGTCCAGCTGGCCCCAACGCAAAATGCGGCCAAGGCCCAAGAAAGGATGGCCTACCGTCTCCCCCGAGCATAACGCACCCTAAAAATGAACGTATAGAAGCTATATTTCCGTCCAGATACTGCCAAAAGAAGGGTGCGTTGTGTTCGGGGGAAGACGGTAGGCCTCGCAGGCTACCAGCTAGCCTACCAGGTAGACCACCGTGGGTGGGGGAAGTCATTTCGCGGCTACGGGGTGGGCGAGGCCTGGCGAGGCCTGAGCGAGCCAGGACAGCCTTACGCCAGGCCTTGCTAAGCTGCGCCAAGCCAAGGAAAGAGGGCGGGGGGCCCGGCCGGTCGGGATGATGCGGAGAGAACGACGGGCGGCGCCTATTGCCAACCCGCGCGGGAGGCTGGGAACAGCGCGGGCGGCGGTGAGACAGGGCGGAGGGAAGGCAATAGGCGCAGTTAGGGTAGGGCCGAGGGAGAAGGGGAGATTGAGGTTAGGAGCGAAGGAGTGGAATCCGCAGCGAGACAGCGGAGGAGGAAAGTGTGCGCGAGTTGCGAGGGGCGGGGCACAGGAGGGAAGGGGGCATCTCGGCAGGCCCGGGGCCAGGCGTGGGTCTCTCTCTCCCTCTCTCTCTCTCTCTCTCTCTCTCTCTCGCTCTGTGTCTGGCAGTACCAGAAGAGTGGGAATGATGGGCACGAGGGCGACCTGAGCACGCACACTCACACACATCAACAACTTGGCACGCGCACCCAACACTTGGCGCGCACGCGCGCGCGTGCGCGAAGACAGGTAGTTTTCGGTCACGGAGGGGAGAGTGGTGCGTCAACCACGTGTTGCTGATGGGCAATTGGCTATGGAAAGCGCGAAGCGGGGGATAGTTGGTGGTGGAGGAAGAGGAGGAGGAGTAGGAGCAAAAGGGGTGGGGGTAGGAAGACGGCAGGCGTTTGTTTCGCTCTTGCGCGGAATAAGCGAGTGTTTGATTGGTTGATTGATTGGTCGGTGTGGTCGCTCGTTCGCGGGCGATGATATTGTAGTAGAGCTTGGAGGAGGAGGACAAGGGAAAAGTGGTTGTTGCGGGCTGCGGGTCATTCGAATCGAAGCAGTAACTGGTGACGGAGACCGAGGGTCTGTCGTTAGTTCCGCTCTTCGCTCAGTTTGTGACAGTCGTGGTTAAGCGCGAAAAGGCTTCCTCCCTCCTTTGGTTCGGTCTCCGCAAAATCAAATGCAGACAGACTGGGGAAGTTTTTTCTCGTTTAACCACCACTGTCTTCTCTCGTCTGGTCTTCCTTGTCTTATATACCGTGAAGGGAGGGGGTCGCGTGTGGATTGTGCTACTCGTTGGATGTCATGAGTCAGGGGAGGCATGGGTAAAAGGGCGCGAGACGACGGTGGCGGCGACACCTTTTCTATTCCTACAGGTTCTCCATAGCTTCCTAATAAACAAATCGTTTCTGTGCAAGTCACAAACTCTCTCTCTCTCTCTCTCCCCATCTGTGGTGCTGATACGTCTCTCTTCCACTCTCTCCTCACTTCTCATGCATTCTGTCTTCTGCGGCGCTCTCAGAGAGTCCGCGTTGCACAGAGCAGCAGCTCTGCAGACGTTGGCAAATACCTCCTGCTTTTTCCTCTCTCGTGTTCTCGCCTTGCGACTCTCCCGCGTGTGTCTGCGCTCGTTCGCGCCATATCCGCCCCCCCCGCCTTTCCCTGTATTCTGTCGCCTTGGCTAGGAGAGGACCTGGCGGGCTGTCGTCATTGCCGCGTCATCGGGGTGAAGGCAGGGGGGAAGCGGGGGTAGGCGCGGGGCGGCGTGGCGCGGCGCGATTGCGGTGGGGTCGGGGAAGCGGCAGAAACAGGAAAGCTTTAACAGGACACTCTTCTTCTTGAATGGATGATGTGATTCGACGCCCCGAGGCGGACGCCGGCGGGGATGAAAGAAACCGTTCTGCCCTGGTGTTGACCCAGGGGGAAAGGGCGGCGGGGTTGGCAGGCGGAAGCATCACACCGCAGTGTAGCCGCCGTCTGTTCTCCAGTTTATCCCCCTCCACCACGGGGGCGTCTCCGCCGTCGACCTCTGTCCTGCTCCAGTCTTCATCTGCGTTCGCGACGTCGCAATCGGGATCTCCTTCGCCGAGGAGTTACCGAAGCACTCAAGTTGGCGCGCTTGCGGAGAACACAACCTCCTCCGGGTTGGGAGGGGGGGGGGGGGGGGGGGGGGGGGGCGGGAGTGGGAGGCGGAGGGGGTGGCGGGGGAGAGGTTATGGAAGCGGAGCCCACGTCTCCTAGGGCAGAGAATCTCCTTGCAGCTGAGAGGAGCGGTGTAGGAGGGGGAGGAGTCGCGGGAGGAACAGGAACTGCTACCTCCAGTCCTGGAGGAAGCGTGGGGAGTATTACTCCTGGGCGATCGACAATCAATCTACCGACCGGTATGACAAGAGAAGCTATGAGGTTGGACACGGGAACGACGGTACCCCGTCCGTTGAGATTCGGCGTCGGGTCGCCGTTGAAGTCGGTGACGTCATCCGTGACGTCGGGATCGTCGGGCGTGACGTCGTTGACGTCAGCGTCGCCGACTAAGACGACATACAGTGATCGGTTCATACCGAGCCGGTCGGCGTCCAATCTGACGGGCTTCGCGCTGCTGGACAAGTCGCCGACCGGAAACGGAGTGGTGTATTCAATGGACCAGAGGGAGGACGGGGCGGCGGCATACTCGATGCTGTTGAGGAGCGAGTTGTTGGGAGCGGACAGCGCGCCGACGACCCCTGACAAGTCAGCCGGAGGGGGAGGGAACATGGCCAGAGGGGATATCATTCGCTCGCCCATGAGTCCCAAACGGAACCTCTTTAGGTTCAAATCCGATAATCGGGGGAACGCTACTTTGGGCCCAAGCAATGGGAGGCCGGAGTCGCCGTACTCCCTCTCACCAGTCGGTGTCGATGGGGCTTTATCGGGGACGGTAACTAGTCCGCGACGAGCTCCACGCAAAATCGCTAGGTCCCCATTCAAGGTGCATGTCTTGTAATCACTACTCTCGCTCTCCTTACTACCTTGCCCTGCTTTTTTTGCCTTCTATACTCTGCCGATTGAACAAATTGCACTTCGTCTTTCTTCTCTTTTATTAGGAGTGTTTGCCCATTTCCTCGTTCGTTTCATTCCCTTCCCTCCTCCCCCCCCTTTAAGCCCCCGTCCCTTCACTCCTCTCCCCTTTTTACTCCCCTCCCCCTCTTTACTCCCCTCCCCCTTTACCCCTTCCTTCCCCCCCTTCCCCCCTGTTCATGTTAGCATTGTGAATCATCATCGCAGATGTGGTTACTAGTCCGATCGTGATCAAAGTCGTCCTTATCACCATCATCATTAGCATTATCGTCATCACCGTTAATGTCGTCGGTTCCATCGTCACGAGATGGATGAACGACATCTTAAGGATGTTTGTTTGATGACACGTCCTAAAATATTACTGTGCCTGTAAGCCTGATAGACCAACGTGATACTTGACAGAACCGTGCCAATCTTTTTCTAGCGAATCATACCACTTTCCAGCGAAGCATATATATTGACTTATTTAGTGAGTCATAAGGCGTTTTAGTGAATCACGATATTACTTGCGGTAAATTATTATATCACTTACGACTTCAGCGAGTGATCTAAAGAACTCGTTTGTCGCGTAGCATATATGGAACGTGGTTTGTATGTGACGATTTGGAAGTGCTTGGCGGGGGGGGGGGGGGGTCATCCGKGAGACCGGGTAGCTTCTGCTGCTCCCCTTCCCGCATTGGCTTTTCCCCTTCGTTGAAAACAATTCCATGAAGCGGGAGAGGAGGGGGGGGGGGGGGGATTGGTGATGGGAAGGAACCGATCATTATTTCCCGTGTTGGAGATCACCGTGTTTCTCTGTTTTCTCTAGCGTTAGGCCGCTGCGCGCCAATTACTCCTCGTTCTGACTCTTTCTCTCTCTCTCTCTGTGTCCCTCTCTCTGGATTCCCTTCGCGACGTCAAAAGCTTTCTCCTCTCTCTCCTGGTCTTCAATGTTGTCGTTTCGTCGTCCCTATTATTATTATATGTACTTCCTCCTGCTTCCTTCTTCTCCTCCCACTTTTTTGTGTATCGACTTTACCCTGCCCCTTTCGCTCTCTTGTGGCAGAACTTTCAGTGATTCTTCACACTGATAATTGTCCGATCCCCTTGCTTTCTCCCCCGGACGTTTGCAGACCATTCTAGTCCTTCCTTTGGATAACAGGCACCTCCTTTCAACAGCCATACTGCATCCCCGACAGTATTCTCGAGGCTGCTCGTTGTCTTTTTCATTTTCGCCGTGTCTGTGCTGCCATTTTTTTCTTCTCTATTTCTTGCTGTTTCAAGCTTTTCTTCTCTATTTCTTGCTGTTTCAAGCTTTTCTTCCCTATTTCTTGCTGTTTCTCATGAGAGCTGATTGAAGGCTATCTATCGAATTTAACTTGTTGAATGAAAGGGGCATCCAAGTAATTCTTCCTGGAAATGGACGACCTGCTATGATAAGTCCTTGACAGGAACTGATAACTGTCGCGGGATGAAGAGAGAGAGAGAACTGCATAGGATTTGAGAAGCTCCACGGTAGGAATAGGGAATATAGTCGGAGTCGGTACCTGCACGAGATGAGGATATAGACAGCCACGCTGTAGATAGAAAGATTTTCGGTCGGTCTTTTGACTAACCTTCCGCGCTCTACACGCGTTGGTTTTTCTTTATTTATGTATCCCCTCCGCCTCGACGATAGCATGAATGAATTTCCCCTCCTTTATTACCTTTATGCATCAATGTCCTCCTTTAATACATCAATCAATGTCCTCCTTTTTTCGCCTTATATGTTCTAGCTCGTCGATCCATCTATTTTCTTCTTTGTCAGCTGAAGAGAGAGTCTCTCCTGCGCCGCTCTCCTTCTCCGGTTGCTTGTCAATTTGCACGATCTCTATTTCTTCACTTTTCTTTTTCTGTCTAGTTCTTCACTTTCTTGTTCTGTCTATTTCTTCACTTTCTCTTTCTGTCTCTTTCTTCACTTTCTTTTTTTTTCCTTTCATCAAAATGCCCGGTGGTGGCAGCAGCAGATTCATTCCTCCCTTTTTTTTTTCTCAATGGTCTTTCCTCAGTTGTTGTCTTGACTCTTGAGCGAGTTAGTGTTTTTGTTCTTTTCTCAATGGTCTTTACTCCAATGTAATGTGCCTACACATATGTGTGGATTCGATGGTGCGCGGTTAGCCTCTTTTTTTTTTTTTGGGTTTGGGTTTGGTTCCTGATCCAGATGCGCCATGGTCGTCTTTTTTTTTTTTTTGGGGTTTGGGTTTGGTTCCTGATCCAGATGCGCCATGGTCGTCTTTTTTTTTTTTTTGGGTTTGGGTTTGGTTCCTGATCCAGATGCGCCATGGTCGCTTGTTCTGTCTTTCTTGTCGTGTCGATCTGTCAGGTAGCAGCGTGTCTTTTTTTTTGTTTTAATAGAAAACAGAAATCGGTTAGATACCCGCACTCGTGGATTCCTCTTTCATGTTTTTTTTTAATTTTATTTATTTATTTATTTAATGATCTGATCGTTGCCATTCATTCTTACTCATTCCATTCGGTTGTGCTTTTTTTTTTTTTTGCCTTTATTTTCTGATTTATTTTGGCTTTTGCCCCCCTCTTCATGCTATCTTGCCTTTTCTGTACTCCGCGCGCGCAATGGACCTCCTGGCTCCACTACTCGTCAAAAGTGGAAAATGAGAATGAATCTTTCGCTAGAACATGGAAATGTACACTGCCATATTTATGTCATTTGTGCGTGTGGTGAGTAAGTGGAGCCTTATCTTACCCTTTTTTACTCCATGCTATCTTGTCACATATCTCCGTCTTATTTTGTCTGTTTTTTAAATCTTCATGCTTTATTTCGCTGCAATGCATTTGAGTCCAACCCACACATTTCGCTTGTGTGCCCGCTTTGTGAGCTCTCGGCAGTCAGAGCTCCTCATGTCTCTTTTTCTGGGCCTCGACGCACTACTCGTTGCCAATTGCCAGCAGTCTTGATGAATCTGGACGTGCAAGTGGTCCTGAATCCTGACGAGTGCACAATGTTGGCATTTGGCTACGTAGTGGTGCAAGCGAGGCCCTTTATATGTCTGTGTGAGTGTCTGTGCACATTTGTTCTCTCATTTGCACTCCCATTCAATTAACGCAATTGCCGTTTCTTACGCAATCGCCGTGACGTCGGGATCCCTGTTCTCATTCTCGGGAGTACTTGGCGCTGTTTTCCTTCTTTTTTGTCGTTTTCTGTTTTTACGCCGCCCGTATGTCTCTCAAATTATCACCGACCTCGGTGTCGGGGTTCGATCCGTTCTCCTTTCATTGAAATCCAATTAGTTCGCCCTCTGATTGAGCTCGTTTCCCTCCTCCTCCCCCCCCCCCCCCCCCTCCCCCTCCCCGGCCCCCCTTTTTTTTTTGCTCCGTCTCCCATTACAAGAGAGAGGTTACCTTGCATTAGGTTTCTGCCTTCGTCGATCGCTCTATTCTGTCATCATCTCTTGTTGCTTATCATACGCATCACCTCACGCGTCTCTCGTTTGACCCACACTTTATTTTTTCTTCTTTTTTTTCGACTGGCGTTTTTGGGGTTCTTTCTTACCCGACTCGGTATCCTGCATAATTATCCACTTCTCATTTTCATTTCACTCCTGCTCTTTTCTCTCTAACGTGCTGCCATTTAATGGGTTCTCCTTTTTTTCATCGAACTGAACTACCAGCTCTAGCTGGAACCAGTATTCCCTCTCGACGGATCAGATTTTATTTTTTATTTTTAATTTGGACCATTTCTCGATTTATGCGTGTCATCCTTGCGCAGGGGCCATGCTAATCTTCTCTGTATCGTTCCAATTTTAACGGATGTCCCGAAGGACTGATTAGATTTTTCTCATTTTTTTTCTTTTTTCTTTTCTCCAAAATCTCTCTGATTTGTCTGCTTCCTCCCGCGCACTTCTTAACGGACTTGAGAGCAAGCACATTGCTATTCTCTCTGATTTCTGTATAGAGGACTGTTTTGTGGCCATCGAGTAATAGGCATGGAGTATATGATTGATGCTTATGATATGCCTTGTGTTTTGGAAAAAAATCTGGTACCGATGTTTTTTATCGCTTTTTTTTTTTTTTTTTTTTTTTTTTNTTTTTTTTTTTGCTGGCGCCTCTCTGCTCTGCTTAATCCTACCTCTCTCTACATCGCAGCTCTTATGTACTCTCTCTCACAGCTGGCGTCCATTAGTCTGCGCTCTATGAAGACGTTTAATTCTCCACACAAGTCGATCTTTTCCTCAGCGGTTTCTCATTATCTTGTGCATGGCGCTGCCCCTCTTTACAAACCCCGTGTGAACCGAATCGCTCTCTTTTTTTTGCACTTGTTCGATGAATTGAACATCTTATGCCCCGCACCTTTATTATGTCTATTTATTTATTTATTAATCTTATTTATTAATCCTCAATGCGTATATCTTGGCTCCAGCGGTCCATTGAATTGTTGGACACCGCCGCCGGTGTTTCGCATTATCGTTTTTCATGCCTACAGACTCTACACCACCGGCGGAAGAGGGAATCCCAATCCCCAGACATGAGCACCTTATCTCGATTTAGGATTAGTGGTCGTGTCATTGTTCGTGTTTTTACCATTCTTTCTCTTGGTCGATCAGTTTCTCTCTTCTTTGCTGCTTGCTCCCTCATGGTATATAGACAGTCTATTCAGATTTTTTAAACTCTATCAGAACAGATACTATACTTTTATCTACTCTAGCCAAAAGGCTGAGAAAGGTATAGGGCCTCGCTGCACTACTCTTGAAATGCAGAAAAGACAAAATCATGTCTAGCCAAAAGGCTGAGGAAGGTGTAGGGCCTCGCTGCACTACTCTTGAAATGCACAAAAGACAAAAATCATGTCGCTGTGTCTTTACATGTTCTAGCGGAAGATTCACTCTCGTTTTGCACCTTTCAAGAGTAGTGCAGCGAGGCCCATAGTCAGTCTATTCAGAACTTTCCTTATCGTCACCGCTCTGTTGTCATACTTCAAGGAGTGGATGTCCTGTTCTTCCTCCTCCTTAAGGGCTCTCCTCCCACAAATTGGGTGAGTAGTGGAGCGAGGCCCTTTTCATACGATTCAATTTAGTGGCTCGTTTCTGATTATCTCCTCCTCCTCCCTCTCACCCCACTTAGCCTTCCTGTCCTGTCGGCGAGGGGATCTCGCCTGTGCTCAGGAGGACCTGTTTGTCTTTTATACTCGTTTATTAATCCTGATAGAGTTCTCCTTCTCTTTTTTTTTCTTCCCTATCTTACAACTCCCTTTTGCTCAACTCGTTGGTTCTCCCCTCTTTCAGATCACCTCCTCCTCCCCCTCAATTTTTTTTTTTTTTTTAAATAGATATCGGCAGACATTTCTTAAAGCTTTTCATGTCCTGCCGTTGTCTTTTTACTCAACTCGTTCGCTCCGTCTTTCTTTCTTTCTTCTTTTTTTTTTTTTTTTTTTTTCCCCTCCGTCTCTATGTTCCTCGTTTTCTCTGAAGGGCGTACTGTTACACGAGGACTTTTTTTAAAAATGAATTCTGGATGGAGTTGTGGTCAGATACATCCAGGTCTGTCAACAAATGCGGGCAGATGCATATAAGATAGTGCTAGTGTGAGTACGCCCTAAATCGATATTGACAGGCATTTTTTACTGGGGTGAGAGACGGTCCATGAAGATAACCTTTGGAAGAGTAACACGGAGCTGTCGAAGTGAATGTGGGTCACTTCTTTGTTTTTTTCCCTTTTGCACATTTTGGAGTTGGAATAAGAAAAAAAAAAAAGGATGAGTGCAAGATGGGCGACTTTGGTGGTAGACGTCTAAGGGAAACAGAAGGAATGCAGGTGGAAGCGTGATTTCCGCTGTTGGTCTCTCTTGCTGTTTTGTCGTCTTTGGGCTAAGGATTGGAGAATTAAACAAACTACGTATTTCCCCTCTTGATGACTGCTGATGAACTCCTCTCTCCTCACCTTTCCCTCCCCCCCCCCCCCCCCCCCCCCCCCCCCCCCCCCCCCCCCCCCCCCCCCCCCCCCCCCCCCCCCCCCCCCCCCCCCCCCCCCCCCCCCCCCCCCCCTTCCTTTTCAACGCAGGACACGCGAACACTAACCTGTTTGTTCTCTAGGGGCCTCCTTTTTGTGCTCTTGAGGGCCAACTTTTTCCGGCTAGGATTGTGTATTCAACAAGACGCGACTGGTATCCTTTCTATCTGCCATTATTCGTGTTAATAATCAAATTATCCTTCGGCGTAGCTTTCAAGCTTCCAGTGGTGATCTTTGGTTCTGTCTCCCTCTTTGCTGTCTTTCTGTGTCGCTCCTTTATATCGCGATGACCATTTACAAGTCTGTGTCTACGAGTTTAATATTTACCCTAGCTTGCTTCTTTATTGCTTTGGTCTTCATCATATCATTATTGTTCTTCATCGACAGAATTTCTACGTTGCGTGTGGTGTTCTTATTCGCTCCCGTCTCTCTCTCTCTCTCTGTGTTTGCCCCTTCGGATCCTTAACCTCGTTTTCGTTCCCTTCTTTTGTTTTGTCATTTCCCCTCCTCTCGTTTTCGATCGTCTAACTTTGTTATACCTTGAGGATGCAGCGTGGTGGTCCTCACCCGCTCCCTGACCCTATGTTGTCGCGTACGAGTGGCAGAAGCCGGCTGAGGGCATAAGGTTGAGGTTTTTTTTTTTTTGGTTTGTAATGAATCGAAGTGCAAGAGACACAGCGTATTGCAGCTTACATGTGCATTGTGCCCAGTAGACCCTGAGAGGAAGGGTGAGGAAAATGTGATAGGAACGACCTGAAACGGAAAGCTTAAGAGGGTGTGAGACTGGCGGACATGGAAACCTCATATTATAGAACTGGAAGGAAGGAGAGCTGGACAAGGCGGCTGAGGGGTACGGTGGGAAAGTGCCGACTTCGTAGGGGATGTATAAGAGATGCAGGGTCACGTAGAGGGGAGGGGAAAGCGAGGGATGAGAATGCTAGTGCCATTTTGTTCGACGGCGTGTATGATTTCCTCTGTCATGTGTTTGTTTGTGTGTGTGAATGTCTGTGCGTGTGTCTGTGTGTGCTCGCTTTTCGTCTATGGGTCCCGTTGCGTGCGTGTGTTTTCCGTGTGTGTGTGTGTGTGAGAGAGAGAGAGAGAAAGAGAGAGAGAGAGAGAGGTTGGGCGTGTGTGTGCTGTGTGTGTGGGTGTCACGTGTGCATATGTTACGTGCCATCTTTTCGTTCATCGGTGCTTTTGCGTGCGTTTGACTACCGTGCGTGTGTTTGTGTGTGTGTGTGAGAGAGAGAGAGAGAGAGAGAGAGAGAGAGGTTGGGCGTGTGTGTGCTGTGTGTGTGGGT
>BFEA01000464.1:1182181-1221143 GCA_003427395.1 Chara braunii | reverse complement strand
CAATGGAGATGCTGACTAATAATTAATGTAATCAACTCTTCCAAGTGCTGTCCTAAAGGACGGCGCTGAGGACGCGACAATGGAGATGCTGACTAGTACATGCTGGTGTGCTGTGGGTAATCTCCGACGTTGGATTTGGGAGGCGGTGAGGCGGTGAGGCGGTGACGGTCCAGCGCTGAAGAACGCAGATGTGTTGTACTCTCTGACTCGACCACCGTTGGATTGAGCACATTGTCGCGTGATTACGATCGTGTCTTGTCTTCGATGATGCTACCGGGACCCATCGCCGTTTTGATCGCTGAGGTGGCCCGGCTCTTTGTTTTGACTGCTTCGGCCTGATGCCGCCTCTCTTATGGCTGTTTTTGACCTCGTCTGCCGTTCGTCGCCGGGGTAATCATGAACACCAGGATGACAAGCATACACACTATGGTTGCTGTCATATCATGTCGGCTACCGTCTTCGCCCGAATATAACGCCCGGTCATTTTAGCTGGAATTGGGGCATTTTTCAGCCCAGATGCAGCGATAATGACCGGGCGTTCTATTCGGGTGAAGACGGTAGTATGGTTGCCTTCCTCCTGCTTTCCTCTCTCCTCGTCATGTCGGCTAATCTGATTGTCTTCCGCCTCCTTTCCTTTCGTCTTGACAGCTTCGGCCTGATGCCGTCGCATCTATATCTGTTTTTGACCACGTCTGACGCTGTTGCCTTGGGGAATCATGACCCATCAGGATGACGGACATACGTACTATGGTTGCTGTCATATCATGTCGGCTAATGTGATTGTCTTCCTCCTCCTTTCGTTTCTCCTCATCATGTCGGCTAATAAGATCGTCTTCCTCCTTTCCGTTCTCCTCTTCGTGCCGTATAGGATTCCTTCTGCCCGATTGTGCCTTAGTGACAGAGGCCTCGGTCATCCCTTCTCCTTTTCTGCCGTCCGCCTGTCACTACGCATTTGTTGCTGCCTTTTTGGCAAAGCTTGTTCCAGGTTTTGTCAATTCTCTGCTCCCTCACACTCTTTTCCTTTCTGCCCTTTTCTTTCTCTTGGTTTCTTTTTTGCTTCGTTCCCCCTCTGCTTATGCCCTGCTCTATCTGTTTTGTCCTGTTTCTCCTCCCCCCCCCGCTCCTCCCCTAAGCTTCTTTTTGTCGGTCCTTTCTCTCCGCTAAGGCTGTATTCAGGTGCTTGTTTACCGCCCGCCTGTTCCCGCTCTTCCTCGCTCTTGTCATCCGTCTATCTTGTTTGAGCTTTTATTTCCCCTTTCCATTCACCTCCCTGTCTTCTGTCCCGGTGTTTGACTCTCATGTTTTCTCTCTTCTTCGTTGATTCGTGTCTTTGTTATTGTTTTCTCAAGTTTTTTTTTTTTTTTTTTTTTTTYTYTTTTTTCCGCTGCTTCCACTTTGCTCCTCTTCCGTTCTTTTCTAGTCTGGAAGGAATCTCCTTGTTTTCCCGAACGCCAGACTGTGTTGAGCTACGATCTGCGTGTTTCCTTGTCGACGTTAGGTGATGGCACGTCCGCATTACTTGTATTCACACAGTATGTGACAGGATTGCCCTGTCTGCCTTTGATTGTCGATTTTCGGTACCCCCTCCTACGCTGTCTCTTATACACATCTAGATGTGTATAAGAGACAGGCTACGATCTGCGTGTTTCCTTGTCGACGTTAGGTGATGGCACGTCCGCATTACTTGTATTCACACAGTATGTGACAGGATTGCCCTGTCTGCCTTTGATTGTCGATTTTCGGTACCCCCTCCTACGTGGTCATGTCGTTTTAGTAGAGGGGGCCAAACAGTCTCGTATTGCTAGGCCGCTGCCGCACAAATCTCGTGGGTGTATTGTGGTGGGGAGGGAGGGGGAAGGGTGATTCGCCGGTCCATCATGTAGGTGCAGAGGGTGCACAATGTCTTGCTTGTCGAGGGGATTAGCGGAGAAGCGCTGTGGGAAATTGCTTATTGGCTTGGGCCACCTGGAATCCTGGCCCGAAATGCCGAAGCTGGAAGCAATTGCCACGTCGGGTTGGAAGGCAGACAGACAGGCGGGCAGGCATGCACCGCTTGGAGCAATTGGCACGCTGGGTTGAAAGGCACGCAGGCATGCACTTGTGGTTTGCTCATGGGTCCATGGGTCCATAGCATATGGGTGCCAACCGATGTTCGTCTCACATGCAGCTTTGTAGACGGTCAAACTATTGCTGAAGGGCGAAGAATGTTCCCAGAGACTGTATGGGCTTGGTTTGGGTTTCTGCTTCGGGTCTGAAGAGCAAGGGAACGCTGTGGGTTGGATATCGATGTCATCGGAGCGTTTCCACACTTTCGGCTGTCATTCAGTCCTTCCCTTTAATGCCGTGGCACATAATCTCATGGCTCTGACTTCCGTGGATTTACCCTGTATATTACCTATAATGGACTTCAAATGCAAGCCCTGCGGTGGGAGGAAATCTTCGGTCCTTCCCTTTAATGCCATGGCGCATAATCTCATGGCTTCGACTTCCTTATATTACCTAGAATACGTTTTGATCGCAAGCCTTTGCGGTGGGAGGAAATGTTATTTGGAACAGAGTGGACCTTGTTCTCCTTTATGACGTTTCAGGTATCGTGGCAATGTTTCCAGGAGCAATATCCTGCTTTTCCGTAGCAGGATGTGTGTTGGATTCTTCAGCTTCGGTATTGAATCCAGGGCCCGAGTACTCCTCCTCTTCCTTGTCGTTCTCATCCTTTTGTGTATTTTTTGCATGTTCATTTTTGCTCATTCTTTTCCGCGGTGTTCTCTCTTCTCTCTCTGTCCCACCCTTCACGCACTCATATTTGTTCCCACTTCTTTGCTGTCGCTTGATCGGCCCTGGATGCCAAATGTGGAAACACCGCCTTTTTTCCCCCTCTGGACTCTGTACGTTCGCGTTTCGTAGGCTGTGTGGCCCCTGGTGAGCTGCTGTCTGATGTGGATGTGCACTTCTTGTTGCTTGCATGCTGTTGTTTGTGTGCATATCTGTGCGATGTCTGATATGAATTGGTACCTGTCATTGCTTGTCTGTTTGCCGTTTGTGCGGACATTGTGTATGGAACCAGGTATTGGATGCCCCAGCTTTACAAGACGACTTTTATCTCAACCTGGTTGATTGGTCGTCCCACAATGTGCTTGCTGTTGGATTAGACAAGTGTGTCTACCTGTGGAGCGCCTGCACAAGTAAGGTGAGAGAATATAAAGGTTGATTCCTTTCGCCACTGAACCAGTTCCTCCTATCCCTCTCTCTCAAACGGATTGCATACTCTCTCGCGTGGGGTAGGCAGGACTCTGTGGAGGCGCTGTAGAACTTAGTACATGGATTGCAAGTATGCTGCTGAGTGGCTTGGAGTACATGGAAGTATGCGAAGGGACTCGGAGCAGGAGGGGGGAGAGAGGTTACCATCTGGGAGAGAATTGGAATGAATGGAAGAGTCTAAAGTTGCTTGTCACTTGTTGTGTTCTCCCGATGCCTAGGTTTGCTGAAGTCAGGCATTCAAGTGTTTTCTTTTTTTTGTGTGTGTATCTTGTCTTAGTATTGCTATTGCATCAACTTTGTGTTCCGAAATGGGTTTGGGTTCGAGTTGATTGCCTCACTGTGTTGTTGTGCTAGTGGATTTGGGAGTTACACAGTCTCTCCTTGCGGTTTGATTGGTCGTGGAGTGGCTTTTTCTCGACTTGCCATTTCCTGCACATGTAGGTGAGCCCGTATTACTGACGCCGCCTGGAAAGGTTATTCAGATAGCGATGACCGGAAAAGGTGATGGGGAGCTGCTAGTTTGCTCACGGCGGTGAACTTCGCGATTGCTTTCACGAAATTGCTGTGGCGGGGTGTTGATGGGAATGGTGTTAAAAAAATGGATTAACAAATATAAAATATCAAAAAAGGAAATTTGTATATATACCAACCCAGGGGAGGATAGGTGGTCGTGGGCCTTTGTGGCACTGATTGGTGTGTGTGTGCTGTTTGCAGGTGACAAAATTGTGTGATCTTGGGCCGAATGATGGAGTTTGCTCTGTTGGATGGACGCAGAGGGGTACATATCTTGCGGTTGGCACAAATCTTGGTGAAGTTCAGGTAAAACACATTATTAAGAAAAAAGAGGGAATTTAAACAGTTGGCAAAGTGTCTGTTCTGGCCGTTGAATTCGGTGTTGGATGGCTGCAGTTGCGTGTCTGTCATGAAAACAGTCGAAGCTGACATCCTGATGGATGTCGTTCTAACCCACGACAGCCGTGTGGAAACATGGTTTCTTGTTTGTTAGCTGTTGGTTTAGGAAAAAACTCTTCGCTGCTGCTGGCCATGATATTTCTGACCTTGGGGTCTTGCTGCTTGTCTTGTTGGTGGAGCCTATTCTGTACTCCAAACTGTGTAAACGTAGGTGCAGGCCACGCAGCCCATTAAAAGTTTCAGGATATTTCGAACGTGCGAGTTTGGTGCAGCATGTGAGGAGTGGCAAAATAGTTGTTGTCTTTGGGGCCTGAGTCGATCCATGTACCTTTCTGGATAATGTGCGCCTCGTTGTCATCCAGGCCGGATCATTCGGCGATGTTTTGTGCTGTGGTCGAAACCTCATAGTGCGTTGCACAAATTTCTGAGTTATTGCATTAGGACATGTCTTGCTGTAGGCTGTGGTAGGGTTGATGGTGTCTTGCTGTCGGCTGTGGTGGGGTTGATGGTGGGGCAAATAGGTGATGGGGAACTTTTGTCTGGCAGCGGGTCTTGCAAACGGCCAGTCCTGAGGGTCAGAGGCTAGTAGAATGTAAATCAATTTAATCTATTGTCTACTGGGAACGGCCTGAGAGTTGATGAGAGATGGAGGTGTAGGGAGGGAGAGGGAAGGGTGGGTGGGAGGGGATACTTCCTATGGTTTACCACGTACCTCTGACGATATATGAATATCCTGATTCACAGTGTGACAATATGAAACTCCGACGAAACAGTTTGTCACAGCCCCTCGTTTGTTGTCCTCTTCTCCCTCTCTGCCTACGGTTTACCGGGCAGTTCTGTTTGTGACGATATATATATATATATATGTTGGTGAAACTCCGATGAAACAGTTTGGCACAGCCCCTTGTTTGTTGTCCTCGTCTTACTCTCTGCCTACGGTTTACCGGGCAGCTCTGTTTGACGATATGTATATTCCCTCCTTTCCTTTTTTCGTTCTTTGTTTGTCTGCTCTTCATCCATCTTCCCTGTGTTTGTCACCTATCCCTTTACTCTGCCTCTTTCTCACAGCGTACAAGTGGGCCGTTATGGCACTCGGGGATGCGGGCAGCTTGCACTGATCTTCATCAACGTCGTGAGACTTGTACATGAGAGGCATGGTGAATGGGGGAGTTAAAAAAAGAATGAGAAAAATGAATGGTTCCAGTGTGCCCCTCGTGTTTGTCTTGTTTTGAATCTTTACTATCTGTTTTGCAGAGTGCGCTGAGAGAGAGAGAGAGAGAGAGAGAGAGATCTACCAATGGGGGAAAAAATGAACTCCCCTGAGCGAGCGAGCGAGCGAGCGAGAGAGAGAGAGAGAGAGAGAGAGAGAGAGAGGTTTACCAATGGGAGAAAACAATGGACACCTCTTTCTGCCCAGGTTTCCCTGTGAAGCTTTCTGTCAGTGTATGCAATTTACACGTGTAATGCCGTAGTTTGTTGAGGTGGTGAGCTGCTGAAGGCAGTGTGGTCAGGCAGGACAATATGTGATTGTGAGCCTTATGTGTGGACATTTGCTTCAGTTGTGGCTCTTGATTCTACCTGTTACCTTCAGTTTTCTTGATTGTGAGCCTTATGTCTGAACACTTGCTCAAGTTGAAGCTCTTGATTCTACCTGTTGGCTTGAGTTTTCTTGTTCCGCTTCTGGGTGGGTGATTGTAACCCCTGTAAATTGGGTATTGCAGATTTGGGATGCTGGTAGATGTAAAAAGGTGCGTACGATGGCTGGGCATAGGACAAGAGTGGGAACACTGGCTTGGAGCTCACACATTCTTTCATCGGGGAGTCGTGACCGTAACATTCTGCAACGAGATGTGAGAGTGGCGGAGGATTTTGTCAGTAAATTGACGGGACACAAGTCGGAGGTATGAATGGGTGCGTGCAGTCTCTGCAATCTTTTAACGTGTTTGAGAGATGTTGTTATTGGATGATTGCAAGGGACATGGATGTTAGCAGAATTGAAGCTACATTAAACCACTAGTACCTTTCCTGAGTGGGAAAATAGGGAGGTAAGGTGGGCCTCCGATCTTCTAGGACGAAACGAAATGACGGCCGCGGCTGAGATTTGTCAACGGCGGCCGTCGTGGGGCCCAGCCTCTGGTTTTGTTAGGAGTCTGGGAAAGCAACCCATTTCCCCAAAACTGGCGGAGGTACTAGTGGTTAAAGTGATTGGTCCTGTATTTGTCGACCCATGCTGGGGGCTTGAATTGTGTGGTGATCATAAGGTGAATTGCAGCGCATCAAACCAAAAGGTTGTAGTGGCTCTGCAGGGCGGGCAAATACTTCGTCGGTGTCAAAATTGGCATCGCATTCTTTGATGACGGTGGTGGTTACCATTCCTTTACCTCTACTTGTTTCTCTTCTTTGTTGGAGGTAATGCGTGTAGAGACTGCTTGTCGTCCTGTACCTTTCGCCAGTGGGAAAATAGGGAGGCCTCGGGTGGACCTTCGATCTCTTAGGAGGAGGCCGAAATGAAACGACGGCCATGGTTGAGATTTATTGACAGTGGCCGTCGTTGGGCCCAGCCTCCGTTCTTTTAGGAGTCTGGGAAAACAGCCCGTTTTCCCTATTTTCCCAACACTGGCGGAGGTACTAGTGAAACAGTTTTCACCTTTGGCAGTAGCCGATGCAGATCCCAGGGGTCGATCCCTTGACCTCAGCTTACCTGTGTACAGTATCTGCACAGTTCCCTGGAGTTGAACCCGTGATCTGCACGATAGCCAGTGGTAAGTAGGTCGCCGTAGGTTGTAGGCTGTAGGGAGATTCGAACTATAGACCTGTAAGGTAGAAGCCCAAGTAGAGTCCAGAGGCCTAGCTGTAGTCCTAGAAGGTCGGCAAGTGGTGAGTCTAAGGTCTGTCTCTTATACACATCTAGATGTGTATAAGAGACAGGTCTAAGGTAGGCCCACGTTTTCAGACGAAGACAAGTGGCAAGGTCAACAGGTAGGACCTCAGTGCAACTGCACTGAATCGACGGTACGACTGCCTACAGTCAGCAGAAGGGTCTAGAGAGTCCCAGTCCAGTCCAGCAAGTACCACAGGGGGACTGTAAGCACCAAGGGCCGATGGCAAAGGGGAGACCAACGAGTTTCTGAAGTATAAATCAAGAGGCAGCGCCCAGCCATTCATTCATTCCTGCGTGAGCCATGCGGAAGCGCTGCCACAGCGACTTGTGCAAGGAGGTCTGCAGATGAGCCCGGAGGACGCAGTGGGCTAGAGAGAGGGAGTTAGCATAGCGATAGGGTAGATGCAGCGACAGCTGCCATAGCTATAGTTAGTAGTGAGTGTGTGTGTGTGTTCGAGTGTTAGAGTGGTGTGTGTGGGATATCCAGGGTGATCCAGTGTATGTGAACAGTGAGATGAGTGGGCGCATGTCGCCAGTATGCTGCGTTACTGTTTACATGTGTGAAAAGTGTGTTTGAAAACGAGTCTGATTGCACTAGTGTGATTGGTCCTGTATTTGTCGACCCATACTGGCAGCGTATCAAACCAAAAGGTTGGAGTGACTTTGTCGGGCGGGCAAATACTTTGCCGGTGTCAAAATTGGCATCACATTCTTTAATGACAGTGGTGGTTACCATTCCTTTACCTCTACTTGTTTCTCTTCTTTGTTGGACGGAATGCTTGCAGAGTGCTTGTCGTCCGTTCCTTTCTCCGGAACAGCAGCATGGCTGCCTGTTCATAATCCGCTCATTTGTCTCTGAGTATTTTCTCAGCTGTGACCTGGGCTGTGTGCATCAGGGGGGTGGTTTCTAAGCTGGTTTCATTAGGCCTCTGCTGTGGCGGGCACATTTTGGCTGGATCTGTCGGATCTTGTTCTGTTCCGGTGATGTTTTGATGGACAAGCTTTGCGCTTAACCCTTACAGGGATTGATATGTTTCACTCTTGCTGCCTGTCAGAAAAGTTTTGTGCAGTGTTTGACTGTAGCTGGTGGGGCGTCTGGATGACCTCTCTTCCCCCTTTTCTGTTTGTTTTCAAGTGAAGCTGAAACGTTGTGCCTTGTTGGGATTAAAAGTGATCCATTTCAAGGCAATGACTGAAGTAGAAACCTCAGCGAAAGGTGTGCAGGGAAGCTGCCTTTAAGTCCCTATTTTGCCCAAGCATTGATTTGCCTTGGTCTGATGGCAAGTTGGTTTGGTACAAGATTCTATTACAGTTATGGGTTAGTCCTGGGTCTGGAAGATGGTTTCGGTGTCTGCTTCTGTTTGTGTAGCAAGAGGAGCTTGCTCCTGAAATGTAGTACATCCGAAGCAAGAGGATGACATGCGCTTTGGTCTCTAGGATGTGCAATGTATGTGCCATGAAGTGCTGTGGTTGTACGAGGGCAATCTTCTCCGTGATGGTAACCGACTATTCTGGTGTGTGTGTGCATATTCAGGTATGCGGATTGAAATGGTCTTATGACGATCGGGAACTAGCATCTGGAGGCAATGATAACCAGGTATTCTTGCTCTTGATGCTCTCTACCTGCAAATGACAACAGATACTGCATATAATCCGCAATTCTTCGTGCACTGGCAGTATGTGTACATCGCACTTATAAATGCAGCTGTAAGCCAGATCTTTGGTTTTACTTGAAATTGCAACTGGTACTGCTTGCGATTGTAGTATCTCGTGTTTGCCTATTCTTGTTTGGCATGTCATGAATGGCGGTACCCTAGGTTGAAGGCTATACCCGTACATGTAATCATGTTTCAGAGGATGTGCCGTTGTGTTGTGCATAATCATGTTTCAGAGGATGTGCCGTTGTGTTGTGCATAACAGCTGTGTGTGTGGCTGTATTCGTACGGAAAATCATCTTACTAAAAACCTGTTATGTTTTTGTGCATGACAGCTTTTTGTTTGGAATCAACAATCAACCACTCCAGTACTGAAGTATGGAGATCATACTGCTGCTGTGAAAGCCATTGCATGGTCTCCGCACCAGCATGGTCTGCTTGCATCTGGTGGCGGTACAGCAGATCGATGTATACGGTTGTGGAATACTGCTACGAACACGGCTATAAGCTGTGTTGATACTGGGAGCCAGGTACATTCCAACCTAGTTTATGATTGGTTGCCCTGGGTGAAGGGTTTTTTCAAAGGAAATGGGAATGCACTGTCCTGTGTGCCAATCATCCCTAATCCGGCCTGCAAAGTGAATTTATGCTTGGCTGTCTTTGCTCGTTGTGTATTGTACCTTTTCAGCTTATGCCTTCATTACGCAATGTAATGGTATGCATCTGTCATTTGTTTTTCTTGTTAGTATTTGTCATTTTTCTGTCCTTGGATTCGACTTCCTTGTTTTGCCTTGTTTCTTGTATTTCTGTGAGATGTAGAACTGGCTTGTTGCGCCGGGCGTTGGTTCTGGCACTCGCCTGGGAAAGGGGCTTGGTTCTTTGATTGTGGGCAGTGTCTCTGGGCAATAACATGAGCGCCAGAGATCTGTAACTTGTCGTCGGTTTTGGGATTTAACTTCGTGCATTGGATGACTGCAATGAGCATGATGATATCTGCAGCGTTGTGAGGTCTACATTTTCTCAGGCATTTTGCTTTCTTGTTCGAGTTCTAAAGCGGTTCTCTTGCCTGCTCTCATCTCCCACTATGGATTGGGGTTATTTTTCTGATTCTGATCCTGCTTTAGTCTATTCTTGGAGGGGAATGCAAAATGCAAACTGCTTGTTACAGCGGAAGTGTGCTCGTAGTAGATATCAACAAATGTAAATCTACCCAGACTACTAAATCACATTTTTGCAGTCCTTTGCCAGGATGGGATATGTTACTGACTTATTTGCCAGGATGGGATATGTTACTGACTTATACTCAGTGGATCTTTTACATGAAGCCAAGTCGCTAGCAAGCAAATGTTGTTGTCGTACCATGGAGGCAGTGAATGTGTGGGACAATATGTAAATAAAAGGGACTTTATAGTTATGAAGGTGCATTGTAGGGGCATGTAATGTGATGGTGCTCATGTGTGTTGCTAATGTTCACTATACACAACTCGACATGAAAAGCCCGACTGTTGCAGATTGTTTTGTTGGACTGTGACCGACTCAGCAGGAGGTGCTTGTGTGTGCGTGAATAAAAAGGATTCCGTCGAAGGTACATGGTAAGCAGTGTTGTTCACGTGATGCTGTCTGATGTTTTTCTTGCAGGTGTGCAATCTTGTTTGGTCGAAGAATGTGAACGAACTTGTGAGCACACATGGCTATTCGCAAAATCAGATTATTGTGTGGCGGTATCCTGCAATGTCGAAGGTAGGTGGTTGTCCTCAGGATCAGCTCTTCTTTCTTGGGTTCCGGGGTGTGCTTAATGTGGCTCTGTATACCCCTCCTGAAGGGCGAGAAAGTAACACTGGAAGAATGTTGCCAGCAATGAGGCCTGTACGTGCTGCTGCATTCTTAGTGCTATACTAAACTCTTGTGATGAAGAATGTGCAACAGATCTTATACGTGGTTGTGGGATATGAGAATGTGTGCAGAAATCCGTGCACCAAATAACTTTGCATTGCTGTCTAAATCAAGTCCAAAAGAGATTGCTGTCTCTAGGGTTGCCGGTGCCGAACTCCCGAACCCGAACCTGCCGAACGTTCGGACCCCCTTGGGGATGTGTTCGGCCGTTCGGCCCCCTAACAAAAAAAGAGAGAAAAAAAATAAAAAATCAAAAAAATCTGAAAAATATATGTTATGCAGAAAAATAAAAAGAACAACATTTGATTCAGTGTTACATGTGAAATAAAAATAAAATACGAAAAACAAATAATAATAAGAAAACGTAAAGAAAATAAAAGAGAATTAAAATTAAAGACTGGGCGAGCACGTTTTCAACGCTGCCATCTTTGACGATTTTTCATTTTTTCTTGGGATAGCCAAATGCCCTGAAAATTTACAGATGTGTATTTCACATAATATAAAGCTCATAATAAAAGTTTCAAAAAATATAAAGTATTTGAGACACCAACATAAAAATGATAAAATCAAAATAAAAGTTGAATGAGGGTGAAATGTGAGGTTTGAAAAGCCTGGATTAGAAGGTGGTGCAGGCCAAGAGCATAAAAATGATAAAATCAAAATGAAAGTTGAATGAGGGTGAAATGTGAGGTTTGAAATGCCTGGATTAGAAGGTGGGGGAGGCCAAGAGGAAAGAGGTGATAGCAAAGACAATGGAGACAGGAGTAAGAATTAGATGAGACTTAAGCATACAATAGGCAGCCGGGTATAGGGAAGTGACTAGACTAAAAGAGAGTAGTAATAAAAAAGAGGATTGAACAGAGGGTGTGACTGGTAGGATGGACAAAGGAGATTGGTGTAAAAATTAGATGAGACTTAAGGATTCAATAGGAAGACGGGATAGGGAAGGATCTAGACTAAAAGCGTGTTAGTAGGTACAAAAAAGATGGTTGAACAGAGGGTGTGACTGACAGGATGTGAGGCCTGTGAGACTGCTAGAACGGCCCCCCCGGGCCAGGCCTTCCCTGGGGACCCATCTGTTGTGTGGCTGGGTGCTGCTAGGAAGCCTCCAGACCAACAGAAGTATCCCAGGGGAGGCTATGGTATGGGGAGAGGGATCGGTTGTAGCAATCCCCCCCTTGTTAGGCGTCTAGGGCTTTCCTCTTTTCCTACAAATAATTTGTACTTTGGAAGTCATGCTTGCCGGTGATAAGCAACTGGACTGATGCCCCCCAGAATAGAAGGGGCTGAGTTGTTTTGGGAAAAAAAAAAGAAAAGAAAAGAACTGAGTGGCCGAGCACGTTTTGACACCACCATCTTTGGCTATTTTTCATTTTTTTTTGGCCTGACGAAATGCTTTAAATGTATATGCATGTAGCAGATGATACAGAACTCACAAAAAACAATTCAACAAAAGCAATAATTTTTAGGCCCCGAAATAAGCCGTGGCCCGAACGCCCGAAAGTTCGGTGGTCAGCCCTGTGCCCCCTGAACGTTCGGCCTGGTAACCATGGCCGTCTCTAAATTAAGTTCGACAGAAGTGTTTTCCTTATCGTGGTCATGGAGTAATCATTTTTATGATGTTTTGAGGGTTTGTATGGAGTGGGCATTTTTATGATGTTTTGAGGGTTTGTATATATGCGCGTGTTTGTATGTGTGTGTGTGTGTGTGTGCGTGTGTGTGTGTGTGTGTGTGTGAGAGAGAGAGAGAGAGAGAGAGAGAGAGAGAGGAATCAAGTAAGTGTTGTTTTGAACTTGTTTTATGTGCTGTCATGTCTCTTTGTTTGATTTCAGCTGATTGGTGCTGACATCAGTGGAGTTTGGTGTTTGTATGTGGTCATCACTCTTCTCTGTTGTGTTCCCAGCTTGCTACTCTGACAGGGCACACGTTAAGAGTGTTGTACCTGGCTATTTCGCCTGACGGACAGGTATGGCAATAGACTTTGTAGGCATGGCAGTTTTCCCACGAAACTTCATGAGACTGCAGATTTATGGCAGTGTCTGAAGATGCATACCCGAATTACGGTTCATGGTTCCTTCCCCTTGCACACACCCACACCTATGGTCTATATTTGTATGGAATTGTATGAGCATTGAGCGCATTTTTCTGGCCTTTTTCTTTTGAAGGCTCTATCTGGTTGCCTGGAGTTTCTTGTATCGTCGTTATTGAACATAAATGACCAGCAGTGGATGAGTGGATGGAGGTATTCATTTTAAGCTGGATCCTTCTCCAAACATGTGCCTCAACATTTGACTTTGAAATGGAGGTGTCTGAGGTGTCTTCCAGCCTGTGAAAGTTTCAGCCCTCTGGACTCGGTCAATGGTTAGAAGCTGTTCTGCTGGCATTCCATCTTCTACCGCAGCTGGATATACCTAAAAGCAGAAATATTGTGGGCTTTGCCGGACTATCATTGGGATCATGGATGATTCATTTTTTTAGTTGGTGAATGTCTTTGAACCTTCTTCCATAATGATGAGCTTGAAATGTATCCAAAGGAAACTTCTCACCTTTCTTGCAGGTCCAGCGGTCTGTTGTCCCATCGTTTGCTCAAGTGTTGATTGGCTTGCTGATGCTGTTGCTATTGCCATTGCCATGTTCAATGATTGTTAAAAGGAGTCGCGAATCTCAATACCTGTGGCATATGAAGGTCCTACATGGGCCCAGTAGGACCCATCAGGTAGGTAGGAAGGGGTAGGGACTTAGCTTCGGTCTGGCACATTAAGTTTTGGCGCCAGAAGTAGGGCCTGTGTCCGTTCAGGCCAGAAAGAGGCCCGTTTTAGGCCCACATGAGGTTTGGCCGGGCCAGTCCCTGGTACCGGTAAGGGTTCAGGCCCTGGCCTCCTTTTTCTCCCAGGCCACATTTGGACCATCAGATTGGATCGAAGTGTTCGGCCTGATTGATTTCCAGGCCATTCATTCTGGGCCTCACTTTTCTGTCAGTAGGACCCAGGAGCGGCCAGACCAGTAGTAATTAGAGACTGGTCTGCCTCTCACTAGGCAGGTTAGTGTGAGCTACTATTCAACGTTATGCTGTGTTAGTCTTCAGCGCTGGGCGCAGTAGCGGTAGGCCAGAGGTGGTCATGGAGGCTGCAGCGGAGACTGCAGCGGGAGAGAGTCGGAGGCCAGACA
This sequence comes from Chara braunii, assembly GCA_003427395.1. Lineage (NCBI taxonomy): Eukaryota > Viridiplantae > Streptophyta > Charophyceae > Charales > Characeae > Chara > Chara braunii. Next base: position 1,207,376 of record BFEA01000464.1, on the reverse strand, counting down.
CTGGGAATTACCTGATGACTCACCTAGGGGCGCCATAGCTCCAGCCTCGTCTTCAGCACTCCAATACCGGCGTCAAGAGAACACATTTGCATGGTCAGTATCTGGTATCAGCACACACACACACACACACAGAGAGAGAGAGAGAGAGAGAGAGAGAGAGAGAGAGAGAGAGAGAGAGAGAGAGAGCTCTTCTTCTTCTTCTCTCCTCCGGACCTCCTTCATCATCCAAGTATTTGACTTCCTTCTGGATACAAGAGCGAGAGAGTTATCTGGGATCTGAGCTTGGTGACATTTGGGTAATTGCCCTGTTCTGGTATTCAGGGAAAGACCCGCCTTTGGACAACGTCCTGAGATTGGGACTTCGGGAAACTTTGTGATTGATGATGTTGGTGACTTGGCCTTCTCGCCCCACTCTTCCCCTTCGTCTCGATCTTCCCCGTACTTCGTCTGTGGATGGTCTGTCAACAGCGCCCCTTCTTTGTATAATGCGCTGCCACCCCCATCTCACTGAGTGTTAAATGAATAAGTGAGTACTGTCCATTCCAATCTTGCTGTGTCAGAGTGTACGTTCCAGTCTTCCGCTGCGTTTTATTTCCTATTGCTGGGGTCGGTTCCTTGGATCTGTGCTACACGTCGGGATGTGTACCCTGTGTATGTGACAATACCCTTGGTTCAGCCTCGAGTTCCAGTCCCAGGTGGTAACCTTGAGTCCCAGTCACAGGTGCCAATCTCGAGTCTCAGACCCCAACTCCCAGTCCTGACTCCCAGTCGTGAGTCCCATGCGGTTTTCCTTTACTGGTTCTAGCCACCTGTGCAGAGTCCCATTCGGTTTTCCTTTACTGGTTCTAGCCACCTGTGCAATATCCACGAATGCTCCAGAAGACCAGTTTATGTTTGTACCATGATTACAGATGCGTAGGCAGTTTAGTTAAGTAGATTGTGGTAGGAAGTCCCTACTAGATAACAGTTATAGGTTGAAGAATATATTTCCAGTAAGGCACCGCAACCTTCAGCCAAGATAAAAAAAAGGCATTGGGCCAAGTGTCAGTCAGTCAGATCGAAGGAGAATCTGTAAGCTTCCGCAGGCAGCAAACAAAGGGAAGGGAACCAACCCATAACCAGGAGACTGGAAGGTGGATCAGGAAGTACAAAAGTCCAGCAGGACTTCACCGCATATGCTTTGCACTCAATGCGGAAGTGCTGCTGTGGTCTTGTGTGGTGGAGAGGCGACTGAGTGAGCGCTGGGCAGTGCAGTCAACGACACTGGGCGGCGCCATAGGCATAGCTGTAGTGCGCTAGGAGGGGGGGGGGGAGAGAGAGAGAGAGAGAGGACTGAGAGTGTGAACAGTGAGACAAAGAGAGACAAATGACAGAGGAAGAAGAGGGAGAGACACCTGCATATTGAGTTGGGTGGCCATAGCTGGATGTGGCGAAGAAGACAACTAAGTTTGTTGTTGGATACTGAGACTATTTCTGGACTTTGTACTCCTGTGTATCTCATGTCTGTGTGATGTGATGCGAGACTTGTGTTTGACTGTTCCATGCATGGTTATCTAATTGGACTGTTCTTGGAAATGAGTTAATGATTAAATGAGAGAGTGAGTGAACGAAAATTAACAAATGACCGAGTGAAGGATGGATGGAAGACAATGGGATAGAATGTGCACGCGAAATGGCAGCTCGGCACATGATTAGCTGCAAGATGGTGCTGTCTCTGGTATGCGGCAGAGCAATAATGCATTGCTTTCTCAGGTTCATTTATTTGATTATAAAAAATGTGCATTGATTACCATCTCGCATCTACTTGTACATGCTTCTCTACGTCCATGCTGTGATGACTGGACTTGTGCCATTGATTTGTTTCGTTTCGCTAGTTCAACTACTTTCACTCATTTGTTCTTTCATCTTCTCAATCATCTTGATTGGATTCCAATGTGAAAGAGCTCGGTTCCATCTCCTCAATCATCTTGATTGGATTCCATGTGAAAGAGCTCGGTTCCCCCTAGTCATATGTGTAGATCAATCAAAGCTGTTTTTTGGAAGATTGACATCATGTATTGGCTGGCTATGAATCTGTTGTGCAACATTTCGTCAAAGTGCTATTTCCGTTCCCCAAGATGAACGACCTCTCACCTATGTTGTGGAGCTGTGTCATGGGGTAATGCTAAAAATGGAAAGCAGTTCTGTACATGTCGACTGGTTACACACACTAACAATATTTTCTGACGTGTGGTATAATATGTGTGCAGACTATAGTAACAGGTGCTGGTGATGAGACACTTAGATTCTGGAACGTCTTTCCGGGGCCGAAGTCGCAGGTAAGAGTGCATTTCCTTGACATCCCTGCACGTTTCCCCTTTCCTTCCCTTCCCTTACACATTTTTGACTCGTCCTTGAATTTGTGGATTCGTCTTTGAGTGCACGACCTTTTCGTCATGCGTTTGCAGTATGGGTAACGGCGATGATGTCGCATTCAATGAAGAAGCACAGCTTTTGCCTTGTTGTTCGTGATTGGTAGAAAGGATACTGCTATGCCGGAAGTGCTAGGAGGAGAGGACATTGCCTTTGTGTTTTCGTGGAAGGGGGAAAGGTCTTGTACTGTGATTGACCTATAACCGTTTGTTTTTTTTTGTTTTTTTTTAAAACCATGTTTCCATTCATAGGGAGAAAGTTATCGCTGATGAATACAACGTGGATGCTGCTGATGGTCCACATGCCTGTTTCTTTCCTGTAGCATTCACTTGAGAGATTAGATGAAGCAAATGACAAGAATGGAAGTGGCCGTACTGGTAATTGCCGGTCTGTTCTGTTTGTCAACTCTCTCTCGCTGCCCCTGTTGGTCTTCGGCTTCGACAATACGGCCTGTGGTCCCACTGCTAGGATGTGGGCAACCAAGCTGTCTTGTTGCTGAGGGAATGTCGGTCAATGACGGGTTGGGTTCTATGGATGCGACATACTAGTTTTGTGGACTTACTGACGTTCTGGTCAGGGGTTTAAACTGAAAGTCTGGTAGGGTTGTAGGGTGGTTGTTTGTGAAGTTTGTTCAGTTTTCTCAGGAATGATGTGGTGCATCTTTAACCATCAGTCAAATGCATCCTGTGCAGACGGCTGGGGTTTAACCTCCACATGCGTTGATGGAAGCCTGATGAAATCGTCCGATGCAACCATTCCTTTGTCCGTGCTGCTGTGTGTAGTGAAGGTGACAGCGCGTTCAGCTCATTTCAGTGCTGTGACCTTTGTTCGATAACTCATGGACCCTATGGGACAATGGTGGTAGGGTGCACATGGTGGGAAATAATCTTTTTCTATCACCGAATGTCAGAATCCCACTCGGTCTGGCTGTTCAATCAGGAGCAGTATGTAGATGTGCACTCACAAGCTCTACAGCCTCAGGAGGAAAAAACCAGCTGAACCTTCCCCCCTCCCCTGTACATGGCCAGGCAGCATCCCTTCCTTGTGTAGATCGGACAGATGCTACCATGGATCATAAACGGGCCTCTCCGGAGGATGGTGGCTGTGTTATGATGCCATTGTGTCTCCGCACAGCTGCGGCATGCATGCAACAAAATCTCTGCTCTGAACACTATGAAGGGATGGTCACTGCCAGGCTCTGCTGGGAAAACCACCGAAAAGTGTGGCCTGTTGACTTGTGCTCATCACGCCGTGACATACCATGCTTAAATAGCTGTGAAATTCAGCCTGCTTTCCTGCAAGCTTGTCAGTGACATGCCATGTGTCGTCAGTGTTTCCAGGAAGCTGTCATTGCAAGTATCTCTTCTACATGGACTACCCCCGATGCCATCACCTGCCCCGTCAACTGCAAGCATGTCTCACATGCAGCATAGGGCGTACACTGGCGGCAACCGCAATCAGATCTCCCTCATCCTTGCCATACGATCAACAGGCGCAGCACCCTGAGGTGGAAAATAGACCATCACATCGTGTGCCATTTGATGCAGCTATGCAACTGTGAGAATTTGGATGGGCTATTTCAAAACAGTCCACACCCGAACCGGTCCTGTCTGGTCTGTATGGGTGGCCAGTTACCGCAGGCAACCGCAGCTTCCTCATTAAAAATTTCCTGCAACCCAAACACTCACTGCCCTCTTGTGCCATTCAAGAGGAGTCTGCTCCAGCGGTGAAGTATTGAGAACCCTGTCAAGTTCGCCTTTCCTCTGTTCTTTTCTTTGCCGCTCCACTTCCCCCCCCTTTTAGCCCGTCTTCCTTCCCCAACCTTCATTTCCCATAGAAGTCCACCCCCTACACCTTTCCTTCCTCCCTCCTTTTGTGCACTACTAAAAAAAGCATGCAGTTGCACGTCATTACAGGAACAGAAAGTATGAACTGAAGATATAAAGGAAAATGAACAGAGCATACCTCCCACCTTCTCTCTGCCTCCTTTCATAATGTGCAAGTGTGTTGTCAAGGCACATAAAGATGATGGGCAGCTGCTGCTCTTAACCGCAATCAACATAGCCACGGGTCACCCTAGTATGCGAGAGGCACAGTAAAAAGGGGAGCTGCAAGAACAAAGAAAAGGGGTACCCCCAAATAAAGGCAAAGTAGAGATAGGTTAGAAAGGGAAATCATGGATCTATTGTGCTCCCTGTTGCTTGGTATAGAGGTAAAACTGTTCCTTTGTTGGATTGGCTCATCTCAAGTGTGTTTCATCTTCTGCAATAGACGTAAATCTGCTTTGCTTCTTGATCTACTCACCTGGGTGGAACAGGGGCTGTTGTTGTTAAAAATTAAAACACACACGGACCTCCTGATGAGTTGGTGAAAGTCTGACGAAGCAGTCTGGAACATTAGTGCTTTTGTGTATTGTGAAAATGACAACACCCACCCGCCCACACAGGCCTAATTCTAGCACTTGTTATTCTGAAGGAATGTCTGCGGGTAGCCACCAAGTTTTTTGGTGTGGGAATGTATGCTTGGAGTTCTGGTAACAGTATCTTTGCGAGGAGTCTCAGAGAGAGAGCTTGGTGTGGGTGTGATTCCCATGGGCAGCTCTTTTGAAGCGCATCGAAGAAGCGGGGGCTTCTGGGTGCTTTAAGCAGTATTGCACTTGGTGTCGCCTGAAGATCTTGTGGACTTCAGGATTGTTGGTGGGGACTCCAGATGCTAGATAGCAAATGGGGGATGTCTAGCCATGGAGTGATAGAGATGGTGGTGACCCGATCCTGGGCAATTTTGTAATTCCCCCTTCTCCACCAACCAACTCTTCCTCCTCATCTCCTCCTCTCTCGTTCAAACAAGAAATAATATAATAATGATGAATGGCTGAACCAGAATCAATGTCTGAATCCCTCTTCTACTGCCAGCACAACAAGAGGGCTACCATAGCCATGGCTGCCCTCCTCTTTCTTCTTCATCCAGGCTTAGGTTATCGCGGACTACGAAGGGCCTTGCCCTGACGTGCAAAAGACAATGCAGCGCCTATGGCCTCTTTCTCTCAGGCGGCCATGCCGGACTCTGCTGCAGGCCTTCCAGATGCAGCGCCTACAAAGATGATGAAGATGGCGTCCACCATGGCCAGGTAAGTACCCCTAGCCCTTCCCTCTCCTAGTCTCCCTTCTTCCTCCGCCCACCCGAGCTCCTCCACCATGGCCAAGGTGGAGAGCTGGGCGTTCGTCTCCCCCACAGCGCTGCACACCAGCTCTCGTCTAGGTGATCCAGCAGGGTGACGTCCAAACTTGCATGCATTAATTGAGGAGAGCTTTACTGCTGGAGATATAGCGGCCAACCTGCCTCTTGGGCGGTGACTTCCAGGCCATGTGGCCTCCAAACTTGTATCTCCTCCCTTTCGGAGGGAAACATTATTGCAGACGCTGATATCCTCCGTACAGGCCCTGGACTTAGGCTACTTGGGACTTGTACCTGCCTAGACCTAGCGTACCGCTCCTGGGCCTCTAAAAAATACTAACTTGTTGACTTTCTGCTCGGCCCTCCACTACTCCTGTACCTACGGGACTACACTACCGCTACTTGAGTGTGCCCTATCTCAAGAGTAGCTGAGTTTCTGCTGTGTCTGAGGCCGATGGTGGCATTTGCGGTAAGTCTGGAGGTCTTCTCTTCCTTTGGTTGTTTTGATCTGAGCTTTTCCATTTTGAAAGCGGAGCTGTGTTTCTAGCAGGAAGTTTGGTTGTCTTGAAATGCCCCATCTGTTGTCCTGAGGCCTTGTGTTGTGCCCGTTCCAGCAAGTTTTGGTTGTCTTGAAAGGCCCTGTCTGTTGTCCTGAGGCCTTGTGTTGTGCCCGTTCCATTTGACTTCAGAATGGGAGGATGGACTGATTGCGAGGATGGTGTGGAAATGCAATGTGCTTTCATGGAGAATATGGCTATCTTACCTGGTTGATCTTGTTTTCTCCTGTTTTTTCCTGTTTGGCAGGGCTCTGTCAAGGATTCTAGCGTATGGACACTCGGAAGGGCACATATTCGATAGCAGCCGAAAACACTGTTAGGCGAGGAAGATGGGCTATTGTAGCCTGATGGGATGGATGTGTGCAAGGGATAGTTTTCTGTGAGCAATGCACGAGGACCAGTGATGTGAGTGGACTTTGTTGGGGTCCACATCTGGGAAAGCAACGACACTTGTCTTGTGCATCTGTTGACCCTGCTAGATGACTGGATAAGATGTAAGCAAGCAATTGTTGAGTATCAGGAATGACATGACAGTGAAGATGTTTTGGTCTGCTGTGGCATACGCGTGGAAGGCTTGGCGCTGAACAGGTGGGCATGGATCTGATTCAAATGATTGCTTGTGTCTTTTATTTCCACCATCTAGGAGAGAGAGGAGAGAGTCGGCGCCAGGCAGTATGGTCTTGTGAAAGAATGCGATCAGCTTGGAAGCCGTCTGCGCTGCAGGAGAGAGTGTTGAGGGAAAGGGTGCACACATTTTGTGGGCAGGCGATCATGATGGTCTCAGGAGTTATTAGATGTGTACATGTAAATGGAGGAATGCCTTTTTCTTTACCACACCTTGGATATTCTCGTTTGCCCTGGTTGTGGTTGCTGTCAGGGTAGCAGTTTCGTCGTTTTTGTGCCCTTGTTTTTCTACTTTTTTCCTTCTTGAATGCATGGAAATGTCCCGGGGTTACGCAAGGAGTGCCATATTCTTCTGTGGTTGTCCTTGCACACTTTCCTCACTGTCCATCCTCTTTACATGATGTTGATTCCCGGTGCGATGCAGTTGGCTGGGAGGTGCAAGGTGTTCGTTGGAGGAATTAGCATGGGGATAATCATGTGCTTGCCCTACAGGTGAATTGGCTGGAGGGTATGGTCATTATGTAGTACAATTGCTTGGGACGGCATGCAAAATACCATGAAATGTAGTAGGTGTAGATTTGGAGATGGAAAAAGGAAAAAGGTCCTTGTTTATCTGGAGTTGTTTCGACGCTGGAGACTTCAGGTGTGAAGGGTGTGTTGGACGTCGACGGCCCTGAAAGAGGCGTTATGGGGTAGGGACTTTGGAATTTGACAGATACTCATTCGGAGTGAAGGCAGCTTTTCCCTGCTGCCGCGTCTTAGCACAGCGACAAGTGCAGAGTGTCTGTTGTGCAGTGTGTCTGTTTATTCTTATACCAGACACTCGGCAGCGCGTGCTGGTTGCGTCAGAGGATTCGAAATAAGGTATTGACGGTTCTCAGCTGCATTTGGGCAAGGGGCAAGGTTGCAAAGGCTTGTAATGCAGAAGGGCATGAATAGCAGTATACACGAGGGTGGGTGTATACATGCTGGACTGCCGAGGGATCTGCTGTTTGGCAGGCAATGGCGTGACCTGGCTTTGAGAAAGCAAACCACAACGCCGGGGGCTCGACTTGCGTGATATTGATAATCGATAGGGATGGCATGGACCACCCATTAGGACAGCAAGTACGGAGGCAGCGGCCAAGCAGAGGGTTTCATGTGAAGAGGAAAGTGGTGTGGGTAGTTTCAGCCCTCTTCAAGAGTGCATGACCACAGGAAGATATGTGCTGCGCATAAGATATTTTCGGCAAGAGAGACGCAAAGACTGAGCGGTGGAGGGAGCAAGTATTGGCCGCGAGAGGAGGTACTGCATGTGAGGATGCGATTCAGGTCAAGGGGGCATCTCTCCGTCTCGGTGTGGACGGAGTCGAATGACCTTCAGGGAAGGGCATTCAGCAGAGGTGCAAGTGCTTGAAGTTTGGATTGATTGCCAGGTAGGTTGCTTGCCAAGACGAGGTTGATTAGTGTTTCTCCCTCACCATCATGATATGGAGCATACTGACAGACGAAGCAGATTCAGTTTCGATCTGTATGTGAGCTGTATTCGCGGTGATGATTTCTAGGATGTGTCTATAAGACGCATGCTAGCTTTTGATCTTGGTTTCACGTTGTGCAGTGTTTTTTCCTATTGCTTGCATGCCTGTGTACTTCTCTTCTACTGGGTACTGCTGTTCTTTCCTTTGATGCCGATCCTTGGTTTTCATGTGTAAGCCAGAGCACCTGGAGGGGCATTGAATGAATATATCCTGCTGGACAGAGCGGCTCTTCAATATTCTTATTAATTTGGCTAAACCAATGTGGGGTGGGGTGCATGGTGGCTTTGGCGGCCCACCTTTCTTGATTTTTGTTTTTCGTCCCACCATTCAAGCATAGCTGGTGGATGGGGAACTATGTTATCCCTTGTGTACTTGGATTGCTCATGTAGCAGGTTAATGAGAAAAGTATCTGTAAGTTGTGTTCTGCTGACTTGTGATTGATCGCTTCTTGGTCGGCCATAGGCTGCGGACTCTTGTCTTCCGTTGTTGTGTTGACATGGCCTCAGTTCCTCTCCGTTCATGAAGGCAGTTTGCACGAGGTGGAATGTGGAGTGAATTTTGGTGCGTGTATTGTAGCCAGAGGATCCCTTAAACATGATGGAAAAAAGTAGATAGATGATATGGAAACAGTTTTAAAAAGCACATTCGCAATGAATTTGTCTCGTCAAAGTGTTCACTGACTCCTTTGTTTGACATTTTTGGCAGATGTTGGCTGGGCACAAAGATTTTGTTCCTGGGCGACAAGGACTCTCGACAGGGAAGTAGTGTCTCCGGGCCAAAGATGGATCAGCTGTTGGACATGGGGAGGGAGTCCAGAGAGAAAGGATCTTGAAGACTTGGGAGTTTCCCAACGTCAGGAGGAGTGGTCCTCGTGTGTTGGCTGCCAGTTGCCTTATCAGTAGTGCCAGTTGTGGCCAGTCGTTGATGTTCGGCAATTATTATCATGTGACATTCTCGCATCCGAGAGAGCTCCAAGTCTTCTGCACTTGGCCAGGTGGTCTATCGAGAGAACTCCTATGGGCAGGCGAACCGAATTTGAAGTGGATTTGCCATTTTGACCAACATGCCGGGGTTAAGAGGAGGGGGATGCCGATTCTAGTCCTGCTGGAGTTTTCTTTGTGATGAAGTTTGCACCAACATCTGGGCATGTTGATGACTGAGCGGGGGGAGGAGGGTTGTGGTCGTGAACCCTACAGGGAGTCAAGGTTGTTGCGAAGTGGACTGACTTTGCCAGAACTATGGACAGCGGAAAGCTGATGATAATGGGATGTGTTCTGATGAGGTAGCAGTGTAATGCGCGTCAGCTGAACAGTGGGGCCTCCATGCCACTGACGCCTGTTCCTTGGAGGCTACTTCGAGGGGAGTGAAGTCCATCAGACCATGCAACGAGTATAGGGTGGAAAGTAGGTGTCAGTATTGGCATCCTGGGGTTCTGTTGATCCCTGGAAGTCACAGTAGTGAGCGGAGAGGTGACTGAAGAGAAGTGGTGGCAGCAGCTAGCATCCTGTCTCTGGAGAGCGGTAGAAGAGGTCAGGGTGGTGAGAGGGGAATTGTTTCGTTCTGAGCAGACCCTCGGAAAACGAACGAATCCCGTAGTAGAAGATTGGGCGCGGATTTCGAGTTCAGATAGTGTTATTGTATGGAGAATGGAAGGGAGGTTGTTTTGTTGCTTTGGCACAACAATATCTTTAGGATGACCAGGCACCTCAGATGGTAATGAAGAAGGACGGAACATTGGAGCAAGAATATTATGAGAAAGGTCGCACCGAATCTTTAAAGGGAGCGAAAGGTCAAGGTCTTTATTTACATAGAAGTGATCGGAGTGTGAGGTGAACAATCAAGTCTGGCTTTGGATTGGCATGGCACATGTCCTGAGCAGAGTGTGGTTTCTCTCAGGCATTATTTCTGGCAAGGTGTACTTTGCCTGAATTGGAATGTCATTTTCAGAAGAGGGAGTGATTGGCAAGCAGCGCTGTTTCGCGTTGTCGAATTTGACCCCGTTTGGATTTGGCTTGGGGATCGTCATGGACACAACGAGGAAGGAAAAGAGGGGCATTGTGATTGGTGGTCGAGGGCTAGGATGGGCTTCGAGGGAAAAGAACGACGGGTTGCGCAGACTAATCCCTGGTCTCAATTGCTGTGATCTGCCGTCAACGAAGGACTGCGGGCATGGCAGGTGTCGAGTGCATTCTCTCCGTGGCTTTGAAAAACGTGCGGAAGTGTGTGCAGGGGCACAGGTGCTTCTGACGAAGGGACACTGTTTAGTTTCCTGTTTGCCTTCGGAGATCTGCGTTAATGAAATATCCCGGGCAAAGCTCCGTTCGGCGAAGGCTCATTTTTATGGAAACGCCGGGACGAATTTCTAACTGACTGCCCTCTATTTCAGTGCCCCATGGCCTCTCTCTCTTCGTCAGCTGAATTGTTAGGGAGGTTGCTGCCAATTGGTTTTGTATGCATGGAGGTAGATGTTGTGCCGGGCGTACTCGGAAATCGATCAAGTACTTGGCGAAGTTGGCGGTTGCATGAGCTGCATCCAGCTTATGGAGGAGTCGATCTGATTAGATGCTGCCGCAATAGGTAAGTACATGCTTACGGCCGTTATGAACCTCGGTTTCCTCTCTGTCATAATACTGCGTTAGTCCTCTGCACATGGAAATTTTGGTGCCTTAGCAATTGCCTCAGGAAGAAGGGGAATACACATGCCATGCCTGGGCATGTCTGGGTCCTCGAAGGCTGAAGGAACGACCTTCTGACGTTGTGATTATGCGCTTCGAAAGGACCGGCTGTTGGGAACCAGTTGCTATGGTAGTGCTTCTGTGTGACGACAGGCCCGGCGGGTCCACCTCACTCGTGAGGACGGAGGAGCAGAGCAGCAGAGGAAAGAATAAAGGTGCATGCCATTGATGTGGATGTTGCACATGTGGCTGCCTGCCCTGTCTGTGAAAGGTGTGAAAGGATGTGCGGGGGTTGTTCAGCCCCTTTTGTTACATTTGTGACCGTTGCGGTGATGAAATGCACATGATGCCGTTGATGATGACCTTGGCTGCACTGTGGTGTATTTTCATAAGTGAGATGGTTTATTCGGTCCGAATTTCGGTTATGTGGGTTTCGAGAAGAAATGGCTGGATTGCTGCTAGATGCATGCCCCACCCCGACTTGCATGGAAATATTGGAATCGTATTTTTGAGAGTTTTTCTTTGTATTTGGATTGTGTGATGGATTTGTCTAGGAGGATTTTTTAAATATAACTAACAGCATCTAATCAAGCAAAGTAGAGCATGTTTGTTATGCCGAGTAAAGAATTGAAAACGTCTGTGCTGCTGTTGTAAATGACAGCCAAGCAACCTCCACCCTCCTTTCTTGGCTGGTGAGACTGCGATATCATGTGCATTGTTGTGGTACAGGGTTGAACCTGATCAGACGTAAAGTATGATACACCCATCGACTGATCGATCGGAGTGTGTGACGTTCAGTGAGCAGCAAAAAAGAGAGAAAATTTGCTGCAAAATCCTGCTAATGGAGGTATTCCTGCCAATGAAAACATAGTAATAGACATTGTAATAGCTAGGATACATTTTGAAGCAGTTTTGGCCACGACTTTGTGTCCAGCAATTCGGCGGAGATGTCCGAATTGCTGCACTTTGTGCCTGGAGGCTCACAAGAGTCAGTCAAGTCAACAACCTGGTGATCAATATGTGATGCCAACAGGCAATGATAGAGTGTTTGGGTTAGCTGTCTATGTTAGGTCAAGGCGTGACATGCATTCGAGTCTGTGCTCGTGGAGGAAGTGGAGCACAGGACATGAGCAACTTGAAAGGGTGCTGAGATTAATCCTAGCGTTGGGAGTGCGTCGGGAGTGCAAATGAACACGGGAGCTCTGTAGTCGATTCGTCCTGACGCTTAACTTGAAAGGGTGCTGAGGTTAATGCTAGCGTTGAGAGTGCAAACGAACACACCAGCGCTCCGTAGTCAATGCTCCGTAGTCAATGCGTCCTGATGTGCCTGGCGACTTATTTGGTTAGGCTGTTGTTGCACCACTCACCGAAGGCCAGCACAGGGCATGAGTGAGTAACTTGAAAGGGTCTGAGATTAATGTTCGCGTTGGGAGTGCAAACGAACACACCAGCACTCCGTAGTCAATCTGTCCTGATGTGGCTGGTGACTGATTTGGTTAGGCTGTTGTTGCACCACTCACCGAAGGCTAACATGCGGTGTGCAATGCTCTGGAAGATGTTGACAAGACCAGGGCATCTTTGATTTGATTGGGATCCGGTTCATCTTTGATTTGATTGGGATCCGGTTCAGGGTCTCAAAGAAAAGAACGAGCGAGTGCCATACGTATTGGCCCAAGTAGAAATCCAAATGTAATCAGATGAACGGAATTAGAACTAAATCTTAGTTATGTGGGGTAGATGAATTGAAGGAGGATATCTGAAGAAGGCTGGCGTAAGGGGGGGGGGGAATGAAACAACCCCCCTTGGGACGATGCATGGTTAAGATTTATATAGAAACTGCCTGCGCGCTGCCAAGGGGTGTAGGTCAATGGCCGTAGTATGCTGGATAGGGGCCAATAGGGAGGGCTGCTCGAGTGCTTGGTCTTAGGGGGTCTGAGGATCAAGATCTTATCTTGGCTCCCCCATCGGTGAGGGGGGAAGGGGTAGGGCGGCGGTGAGGATAGGTTAGGGCATATAGATTAAAAGGGGAGGTTTTACTGCCTAGACTGTCGATAGCCGGAAAACTGGCCAGACTTTCGATAACCACAAAACTGCCAAAGCTGTCAACACCGTAATTACCTGTGTGTGGCCGCTTGGACCGTCCTACCGGTCAGTCTCGCCGGTATGTACTAGTCCGTGGGGGTGTCATGGTTAGGGTAGATTGAAGGGGGAGGGTTTACTCCCTAGACTGTCAATAACCGAAAAACTGGCCAGACTGTCGATAACCACAAAAGTGCCAGAACTGTTGTCCGTGGGGGTGCCATGGTTAGGGTAGACTAGAGGGGGAGGGTTTACTGCCTAGACCGTTGATGACCGAAAAACTGGCCGGACTGTCGATAACCATACAAGTGCCAGAACTGTCGAAACTGTCAATACCTGTGTGTGGTCATTTGGACCCTCTGTAAGTTACTGTCGAAACTGCGCTGTGCGCTGGAACGACAGCACGCGAACTGTGCTGAGGGAGTTGCGTCCTGTCCGTGATAAAAAAAAAGGCTCCGAGAGAGAGAGAGAGAGAGAGAGAGAGAGAGAACAAAAGGTCCCCTTCACGTCAATTCAGGCCACCTGAAGGTACGTCGAATGGCTCCTACAATAATGTGGAGCCATTGAGGGCCAGCTTCAATGAGAAGGATGACCTCGTCACGTATGGGAGAGATGTGGGCAGACCACCAATATATGCTGTGGATTCGAGTACAGGGCTGTAGCTCGGCAGTTATGGGTCACCAATTCAGGTCGACCCTGTTCGTGTGATTCTCAGGGCCTCCTCCACCACTCACCAAATGTATATAATATTAGTAGAATGAATCTTCTGCGAAAACATGGAACCATACACCGCCATATGCTATGTCTTTTGTGCATCCCCACTTATTTGTAAGAAAACAAAAACAAAAAAACGAGAGAGCAACGGGCATCTTCATCCTGACCCATCACTGCCGACATGGGGACCTGAACGCCAATCTTCAGCATATATTGGTGGTCTGCTGGCAATGGAACATGTAATTTGTGAATTCTGCGAAATTTCGCGGGGGAGGTCGTTAGTAGGCGACTACCCCTTCTTGCGAACTTACCCCACTACTGTGTGGGATTTGCAGAAGGCAGCGGGAAGGACAGCTTTCATACCCCGCCTAAAACAAAAGTTGAAATGATCCCAATTTTGTGCCTCTATTCTGAAACTTTTGGGGGGAGGGCCTGCGGATTTTTTTTTTTTTTTGACCTAATTTTTCAAGTGCGCTGCGCTTTGGTGCGCTGTGCGATGCGCTGCGTGTGGTGCGCAATTCGTGCGCAAATCCGCACACCGAGGTGCCCCGCAACTATGGTAGGAATGCATCATGCTTAGGATAGGGCAGGGTGGGATATTGCATCTTAGTGGAAGGGCAGTTAGCTGCTCATAGAGTCTGCGGGATGAGGCACTGATGGGGGATGACTGTGCCCGCGTTGTTCTTAAACCACGAGTACCCCTGCCGGCCCAAAATGAGCTTTCCGGCGAGTACGGGGCACATTTGGCAGGGAGGCGCCGACCAACAGGCAACCAGCGGGTCCAGCAGCACATTTGAGTACTAACTTCGGGGATTTTTCACGGTCTGCATAATGCACAAAGAAATCTGAAAATTTGGGATTCGGACCGTTCGGTAAATTAGGTAGATCTTTTCAGCAAAAAAAAAAAAGAAAAAAAAAAAAAAAGACCAGTGTTTAGATAGTGAAATAATTGCTGTGTGGAATCGGTGCATTTTCCATATTTGCCTCCCCCGCCCCCATTGGCCAACGGAAATGTGCCCTAACTTCAGGGACTCTTTCTGCTCAGACCGAAGGCAGAACAACTTCTGAAAATTGGCGTCCTAACAGATTTGGTCGTGATCTTTTGAGGAAAAATATCAAAAAAAGAAAAAAATTGTTTTGACGGCGAAATAAATTGCGGCAGTGATTCTATGCAATTTCCATTTTTGCCACTAAGCCGGTACACAATCCTACTGGTAGCCCTCATTACCGTGTGCTCTCGTTCCACCCAGTTTTCTAACGTCGGGTGGACTGGTGGCTTAAGCCACAGCAGTACACCCGCACCTAAAATCCTGAAGCTAACTGCCCACTGCGCGCCGATATTTTCGGAGCCTTCTGCGTGAGGGTACCTACAGTGGGAATTTCGGAAGCGGCACTGGAGCCAGAGGTCTACCTGAAGGGAAAAAAAAGAAAAAAAAAAAAGAAAAAAAAAGAAATAATAAACATGCCAGAGATCAATGGTGTCGTGGAAGGACGCCGTGGAGGGTATGCTCAAGATCACATTTTAGAATGCATCTGACCAGTATTACGGGGAGAGGGAAACGTTGCTGTTTTCTCTTTCTTTCTCCTTTTGCTTTTTTTCTCCTTTTAGCGCCGTTGAAATGCATCCAACCACTTTCATGGTCAAAGCTTGTCTGACAGTCGTGGTCCCTGTGTTCTTCGTTCTGCGAAAGTACTCGCTGAGGGCAGACTTGCACGGAGCACTCCAAAAAGTGTATTCAACTGCAATCACGCCCCGACCCTTCCCCTGATCCCGCCTTTTACTTCTTTTTGGCGACAAGTTATTTTGCTGCAAGGCGGAGGACATATGCTGGTTGTTTAGCATGAGAGTTAGGGTAGTGTCTGCACGAAGACATTCTGATTAATCCGGTCCGGTGAGGGTTGGTGCAGATCAGGACTTTGCGATTTGCGATCTGAGAGCATTAGCATCGGTCATGGTACAATGGTCCCATCCTGAGGTGACTCCCCCTGGGTCCTCACCAAAAAAAAAAAGATCAAGAAGAGCCCTGCATGTGAGCAGTAAAGAGTACGTACCTTGAAGATGCACACCTGTTTTCATTTCATGAAGACGTGCAAAACCCGAAGAGCGGTTCAACATGTACGAGTAAAAAATCCGGACGGATGAAAAACAGTACGTAGGTTGGCAGTGTTAGTGCACACTGATGTAGCATGAGGTGGGAGCTCAAAGTTTTGAGCTCCGCTCAATACCGCACTCAAAAGGACTTAAGCGAGGTTTTGAAGGGATGCGGGAATACTTGTTTTTCCCGGAAATGAATAAGCTAGGCTACCAGCCGGGCCGTCCGGGTCACCCTATTTCCCCGGACGGCCCGGGCGCGCAAGGAGCAGCGAAGGTCCTAGGAAAAAAGTAAAGGAAAAAGCAAAATAAAAAATCCGGAAAAAAATCAAAAAAATCTGAAAAAAATTAGAACCCTGTGTGTGTGTGTGTGTGTGTGTGTGTGTGCGTGATACATGCCCAGTTGGGCAATGTATGTACAGCCAAGAATCTGCAAGGCGGTGAAAAGTACTGAATGGACAATGCAGTGTTAGTGGAATCTCAACAAGCAGTGTACATCTTCATACATACAAAATGGCACTGTGTTGCGTAGTGGAAGACTTGGATATAAGTCCCGACCTGACCGGGACTGACACGACATCCCATCATACTTCACACATCTGAGAGGAGGAGGAGATACCAAACTGTTGAATACCGTAATGGTGCAAACCAGAACAAGGACCGACCTCCCTCACATGGTACAAGATAGCGCAGCGGAATGGTACGAGGCCAATGATCAGCCCAATCAATGTTGCAATTCATACTAAACATACATCATCGATTCATCATTATTACAAGTTGTGAAGGGGGCCTGGCGCTCACACAGGAAGAACGCGCCAGCCCCAATCATCCACAGACGAAGAGGAGGGGGATTAGACGAAGATGAGGGAGAAGATGGGAATGTTGTCACACGTGTCTCTGGAATCGATCCCAAATAGTCCCTCGTCATTGTCTCTATCCCAAAGTCGAGTCTGTATCCCAATGTCATCAACATCTCTCCCTCTCGTAGTCTGCAGATACTGAGAAGTCAGGTAGTGAGAGGGTGAGGGAGAGATGGTGGACTTAGAAGAGGAGGAAGAAGAACTCTCTCTCTCTCTCTCTCCGTCCGGTACTAACCTGTGTAGAAGAGATAGAGTGTGTGTGTGTTGTGTGTGTGTGTGTGTGTGTGTGTGTGTGTGTCTGTGTAGATAGTGTGTGTGTGTGTGTATAGAAACATGAAGCGGCTGCAGCAGCGGGCCTTGCACAACACCTTCCCACCCCCAGCACCTTTTTCCATTTTTTTTTTTTTTTGCTCTGAAAGGCCTCAAAATTGTTTTGGGGGGTCCCCTGGTGGTGTGCGGCCTTCCTAACCTTTTTTTTTTAATTTGCTTTCCAGATTTGGGAAAAATGAGCTGCCTGGGATCGCGGACAACACAGAGGATGTCCGGCAAGGACAACCGGCCATCGGACAACTGGTAGCTTAGAAATATAGTCTTGTAGATATTTTGGAGTGCTTGCGCTTGCGCGTGCTCATACAGTTTCATAGTATGGCGGAGTGGGAAAATCATAGTGAAAAAGGTGGACGGATGAGAAATTCTACGTACGTTGGAGTCAAAATATCGAAGCGCTTTGGAGTTGTTGGTGAAGATGTACACGGCCAATGCTCATGCACTATGTGGGTTCCCTGAAGGCATAGGTGCTTGAGTATCGCCCTCCTACGTAAACAAAGGTGTTTGGCAGTATGTCGAGGCTTCTGGTTGAAAGATGTGAGGGGGGAGGTCGGGGGCTAACCCAAAGACCGAGCATTTTGCCAGTAGCCTGATTTTCGATCCTCCACACGCATGGAGTAACAATGGTGTTTATTGCAAGCACTCTTTCACGGCACACAACCCACACACATACACCTGTGAAGGCCCATGATCTTCTCCCAGGGATGGTTGTACTGAAGGTGCAGCCTCCATTCGTTAGGCCTCGTAACCAACAATGCAAAACATTGTTTTGAGAACAAGACGTGCATCGCTAAAAACGCAAACGACATGTTGCACACTGGTAGGAATTGTTTCTGAGGTGTACGTACGTTTGGGGAAACCATGGTTGATAAGTTTTAGCCTTTGAGTAACATTTGCTGCGAACGAAGTAGACCAAACAACTTTCTGTCCACGTGCACATAATGAGCTCAAACAACAATGTAGCGCAGAAGTCACGTTCAGAAGTGCGGTTTAAAGTATGAGATGTGAACGATGTCATGCTAGCAAATATAACATTGCAGAGGAAGGTGGTCTGTTATGTAGTGTTCCTTGATGTCGTTCTGATATGCCGATAAACGTGATTTTGTTACAGTCAGATAATTGCATAGCTGAGAAGTATTGCCTCCTGAAGTAATTTGGTGCACCGAACGTAATGTGTCGCGGACCGATATGTAGTCGCGGCCTGGCGTATGCAGAGGGATGTTGCTGATTCCAGTGTACTCCAATCGTTGACGTCGTTCTTCGTCATCCGCAGCAGAGCGAAAGTTTTGTGGATCCTATGGCAGCTTCTGCGGTGGAGAAAATAGACAGGGATTTGATAGGTCCTCGTGAAGATAGGGTCTAGGATTGTGAAGGATGTGTTCTTGTAGATGAAGATAATGAAACGATATCCGATGGAGTGGTGGGCAGAAGTGGAAATGACGGTGGCGCGACGGTAACTACAGGCAATGTGGAGTGGTTTTGGTAGGTGTGATAAGTCGTGGAAGAAATCTTTAGTGGTTGTCTTGGTTTGCAGAGTTGCATTTGAAGCCCCTATAGCACTTGGTTTGTCAGATTGAGAGCTGTGGTTGAAGGCGCTGCAACAGAGGGTTTGTGAAATCAACCATTTGAATGTATGCATGGTAACACCCACACTGGGTCCATGCCTTATGTTGCAACAGGAGAACGTTGTCCACAAAATTAGCATAGGGTGTTGATGTGGTCCGTTGTTTTCACTGATGAGCACCTATGTTTTCATTCTTGCATACCTGTAGAACTCGAGGGGTACAAAGTGGCAGATCTTCCATTGCTGCGGTGCGGCATATTCATCTTGTAGTATCACTTCGAGAAGCTGGAAAGCTTGGAACAATTGTGGTTAAAAGTCTTTGTAATATTCATCTCAGTTGTTAATAGTATTGGAACATCTTGTAGTTTCAATTGGAATTTGTGTTTAGCGTTACTTTGTAAGAGGGAATGTTTCCACATATACTCACCTAGCGTGCATTGCATGTTGTTATAGAAGTAATCAAAGAGAATCACTTGACCTCCCTTTGTATGAGGGAATGTTTCCACATATACTCACCTAATGTGCATTCCATGATGTTTCCACATATACTCACCTAACTTGCATTGCATGTTGTTATAGAAGTAATCAAAAAAAGTCGCCAAAGAATGCGGGTTTCGTTATATTCTTGAATGATACGGATCCATGAGCACAGGAGATGTGAGATCTCATGTTTCAAGATTACTGTTCTGGCATCGTCTAACCACATAGGAGGATGCACAATTTGTGTAATGGGCCAGATAATTACCTTTCTCGACATACACGGGTTAGAAAGGCCAAAGTTCATCTGGTTCATATGTTGGATGAGCTGCAGGAGGATGGTTGGATAACACCAAACATATCTCGTTACCACCAATCAGTTGTCGGAAACATTTTGACCACCAAACACATGGGAGTATTTCATCTACACGTGTATGCACACGAAGATGTGAGTCATACTGAATACTCATAAGTTATACACCACTTCGAATTTATCTTTTATAGAAGGATAATCAACTCCACAAATATCGACTAAAACTGCAAAATCTTGGAAGGATATAAAAGTGCGCATTACTCGTGATCATTTGTTTTATAGTAACAAATATCATATGTAGCGAGTGAGAACTTGTTGGTTTCTTGTGCAGAATCATCGGAGGAGTTGTTAGTCCTGTTAGCAAATGTTGTTCTGTGGAAGGGTTTCATGAGTTAGGCATCGAATGTTCTGCAGCCGATTGAACAATGTTGTTATTGGGTGTTGTCGTAGTATTAGGTGTACCGCTTGTGCAATGTTGAGAACAATGCTCCATGGCTGGTGGGTATTGTTGGACAGTTGTTGTGAAGATTGATTGTGTGAGGTGGTTTCAGAATGTTGATTGGTTGGTTTTTGAGTGATATTTAGTGAGCTATTTTGTTGACTGCCAACGCTGGTGGGTGGGTTGGATTGTGTTGGTTTTGCCTGTTGCCATATTATTTGGACAGTGTCATATTTGTTCGTATGGGGTACTTACACAGTAATGTGTAGGCGCGAAGCTGGATGGTGGTTTTGGGATGTCATATTGTTTTGACAATGTCAGATTTGTTCGTATGGTGGTTTTTAGATGTTGATAAGTAAAGTGTTGAAAGTGGTATTGATTGAGGTTTTGTGGTTAGTTACAAGGTCTGTTGGGTGTACAGAAAGATGTGAAATTATTGTTGCGGTAGTGGTTGGGGAGGGTCATGTGGAAGGGTTTAGAGTTGTGTGTCGAACTTGCGCAATGAGATGTCATGCTGCTGATTGTTGATCGTGATTCGAAAATGTTTTGTGTGATAGAACGACGACGTGGTTAGTGAGGGTGACAATGATGTGAATGGGCGAGGAATGCAACTCTGCTGCATTGTTGAAGGTTTCTCTTGTGTTTCTTGAATTTGATAATTTTATTAGCATCAACCTGACGTTCATGCATCCGAAAAAACACGCTTTGGAAAGCAGCATGAAGAATAGTGTTCTAAGTTATTGTGAGAAATGTTTGATATGTTGTGCTGTTTTGTGTTGATTGTGATTGAATCCGATCAACGAGGTCAAATGACTGGGATTGAATTAGTTGATGAAGATGTTGCAGTTTTGCAGTATATATTGCACAATAGGAGGATGTGCGGTTAATGAGGGTGACAATTTGATTGTGGGTGGAATGCAGTCGTGTTGCATTTTTGAAGGTCCTTGTGTTTCATGAAGTTTTAGAATTTTATTGGCATTAAAGTGATATTAAAGAAAATAATAAAAACACGCTTTAGAGAGGAGGATGGGGAATTTGATTGTTAGAAATTTTTGCAGTAAGAATGTTGTTTTTTAAACTGTTGATAAGGTTGTAGAATTGCGTAACTTTTGCCAATTAGTGATAATATTGATCGAAAACCCGTATGTCAATATGAGTATTGCGGTCTTTGGTAGTATGCGCTGGTCCAAACGAATGTTGACGACGAGAAGCAACTATATGTGAAATATGATGATGGAAAATACACAGTGATTATAATCAGCCTAATGAGACATAATGCATACTACAATATCATGGCTTAGAGTCGGGAGGGAAATTCTTATAAGAATGGAAGTCATCACAACAGCAATAGGTACAGCAATAAGGAACATGTGAAAAAACATGGAGACATATTAGTGTTTGCAAGAAATACGGATGCACTTATGAGAGTATTCTTTTACACAAAACCTTTTAGTCCTCAAAGAGTTGTCAAGTAATTTAACTCTGATATCATTGGGGAAACCAAGACATATGACGTTGCAATGAAGAGTTGTCCAAGACCAAAAATAAAATTTTATGGTCAGACTTTGACGCTGATTGCTGGGTTACTGTCTTCGGTGTCGTATGGACCAAGATGATTCATTAGACATGTGGTTATGTTGTCGAACAATATAAATATATGTATATGACGATATATATACATACATATGTATATATATATATCGTATGATGTGTAGCCCTAGTTAGTGTTGAAAATTAATGATGATTTATTTCATAAGCTCAACCAAAGGGGTTAGTTATAAGTTTGTGGTGTGGAAATTGAGACAGTTTAAGTGATTGCAACATTTTTAAGGTATATCCTATCCGACAAGGATGTATTATGAAATGATGGTAATATTGAGTCTCTTGTATAAAATCGTGAAACTTCATTGACATGGTTAGCAACTTAAGACAATCATGTCGTCAACAAAGTATGAACCGATTGGAGAGGTAACTCATGTTGGTCAAGTATACGATTAAATTTGAGAATGTCTATTGAAGGAGGTTGTTACGAGTCAATTTGTAGAGGTTTCATGTCGAAGTTCAATGATATGTGAAATAATTAGATCAATTGTTTTATGCTGCTCATGACCTATTGGAAGAAGGAAACCAACAGTTTCGTTGGCGATCAAATTATTCCCATGAAGAAGAACCCTTATGTTTTCCTCGAGTTAATGAGTACGGATGTAACAAAGATTAATTAGCTTGACTACCTCATTTCACAATTGGTAGGAGTTGTACTTATCAAAAAAACGATTCATTCTCCGAAAGGAAGGTCGGAGTTAGAAATGTCATGACTTTTGCCATTGGAACCTTGTACCGAACTATGAGTTTCACTTGCTTAATGACTGTCGAAAATTCGCTTTGTTTTGCAATTGTGGAAATTTTATGATTATTTGTTGTAATAGTGGTTTGAAATCTTGGGTGAGAGCTGCTACCCTTGGGAAGTACAAGCGAGGTAATTCCACGAGATGCAAGTGCAAAAGCAATGCAACCATCATGGCATCGAACACTAGAAAAAAAAAATGCGTGATGCAAAATAGTTGTCGTGTCCCAATGGAGCATCTGAAAAAACACGAAAGAAAGTTTTTTGATGATTCCATTAACTCCGACGAGCACATATTGCGAGGCGTACAACAGAGGAACATTTGTTTTCTATGCAGAACTAAGCTTGTTCTTGGGATTGAAAAAGAAGACGAATGTGGATTTGATTATCATAATGTAAAGCTTCCAACTCACCAAACGATAATCCAACAGTGACCATATCTCATGTAATTTATAAATAATATTGTAACAATGTCAAAAGGTGCGAATGCGCCAAAGATTGCAGGACACAATTTTAGATTTTATATTACACACTCTTTAAACATAGTTTTTTTAAATATCCTCCAAATGATTGTAAAGCAGGAAAATTGGATCAACAAGAGGATTGTACATTGAAAGCGTCATAAATACTCGACAAATTTGAAAAGCCATGTAATTGTTTGTTGCTGNGTAAAGCAGGAAAATTGGATCAACAAGAGGATTGTACATTGAAAGCGTCATAAATACTCGACAAATTTGAAAAGCCATGTAATTGTTTGTTGCTGTGTTCATACCTTAATCATATTCGTTGTCGACGTGTAGTAGATGAAAGTATTGGGAAACGTAATGAAATATGTGATATATATTTTTCTCGATTGTTATGTTCCAAATACTTGTACTACAGAGAAATAGGATCAGTAAGAGGATTGTACGTTGAAAGGATCACAAATACCTTTCGAATTTGAAAGATTATGTAATTGTTTAATGCTGCATTCATACCTTAATCGTATTCTTTGTCACCGTGTAGTAGACAGAAGCATTCAGAAACCTCACGAAATATGTGATACATAGTGTTCTGAATTGTTCTTATTTATTGAAATGATGCAACTCTAAGTGAAATGATGCGGAGGTTGTATTTTCCTTAGGAATTGACACGTTTCATAACGTTCCTGCCATTTTTATTTTTTTGAGTTTTTGTTTTTTTTGCTATGTATAATATAATAGTCACATATGAAAAGTTAAGTGTATCATTTGCAAGCTCCCATGTCCTTATTCAAATCCATCCATATTGTTGATTATATATGTTGGGAACTGTTTTCTGTTCGCTCTTTTTCCTCACCTTTTCAAACTAGATAGGTTCCTCGCCTTGTAGATGGATGGAAAGTTGGCGGATTGATTTTAGTTGACAAATTGTCATGTTATATGAAATTTCATTATTTGCTTGCAAACTTAATTTGTCCCTATGTCACGCATGTCGAAATAGTTTTTATAATTTTTTAATTTGATTTGGTAATTGTTGTGGGTGTAGTTCCCACTATCCAATAAGAGCCTTTGAGGCTTGAACATGTATTTATTTAGATATTTATAGGCTGAGTATATGTGCTTAATGTTCAACGTTCATTTGACAGTTGAAAGGGAGTGGGAGGTATGCATTATATTGGACTACTATGTTGTCATTACATGAGGAGCAACCACCCGAGTTTTGAGTTTCGTGCTCGTGGTCTATAAAATCAGTTTAAGAAATATGTTTAGTACAACTATTGTTTTGGGGCAAACAATGGAAGGTTTCGTTGACCCACATATATTGTGAATCACGAATTTAAACATTTTTTTACCGAGGATTTCGTAAGTAATTATCTCTGCCGATACAAACTCATAGAAAGTTGTGGGCATGCGGATTTGGTTACACTATTTATGGATACAAGTGGATTTGGCGCAGTTACGCTGGGACGAAGGACGATGACAAAAACATTTTGCAAAACACCCAAGACATCGGTTGGATCCCATCTTTGCAATGTAACCCTCCCAGACGATGTCCAACTTTGCAAAATGCAAATGTAGTGGCCAAACTTTCGAAGGTGTAATTGCAAAAGGCCAAGGTCCAAAGAGGGAGGCTGAGATTATGAATTTGGGGACCCGCCTGACAGGGGCATAACACAAAGATGCGTGCCAAAGCACCATTCCAATGTGCCCTGATCTTTCAGGGACATTATAGCATATATCTCACCTTATGGGGGTATTTGGCAAATTACCCCCCCTAGAAAGGGAGACTCTTTACCCCCCCCCTTTCTCTCTCCCTTTCTCTCTCTCTCTTTCTCCCCCGCGACTTGCGACCTCCTCGTCCTCCTCCCTCGTGGCCCCCTCCTCCCCTCCCCCTCTCGTACGACCTCCTAGAACCCCTCCTCCCCATCGTGCGACATGCTCCTCCACGAACCGTTCCTTCCCCTCCTCAGACCTCCTCCTACCCCTTGTGAGACCTCCCCCGCTTGCGCAACCTCCTCCTCGTCCTTTCGTGCACCTTGTGCGACCTTCTCCCACCTCTCTTCCGACCTCCTCCAAATCCTCCTCCTCTTTGCACGAGCTCCTCCTCCCCCTCACGCGTCCTCTTCTGACCTCCTCATCCCACTCGCGTGACCTTGTCCCACCTATCTTTTGACCTCCACATGACCTCCGCGCGACTTCCAGCTAGTCCTTGCACGATCTGCACTTCCCCCTCGCACATTGTCTTTTGACCTCCACCACCCCCTCACGCGATCTATGTGTGACCTCCTCCCCTTCGCAGCCACTGCAGGGTGAGGGGTAATGGGGGAGGCACGACGGTTGGCCACTTAGATGATGCTTTCTCCCTCTGCTATCGGTGGACCCGGGGCCGGTGCAGCCTATTAGGAGGGAGTATACGTCTGCTACCGGGGTTCCCGTATAGCAATTAGGCCACATTGTCACATTTACCACACACACACACACACACACACACACACACACACAGAGAGAGAGAGAGAGAGAGAGAGAGAGAGAGAGAGAGAGAGAGAGAGAGAGAGAGAGAGAGAGA
>BFEA01000464.1:1113375-1127540 GCA_003427395.1 Chara braunii | reverse complement strand
CCTCTCTGTGTGTGTGTGTGTGTGTGAGAGAGAGAGAGAAGGGATGCACGTTAGGAGTACTGCACTGGGCTTTTCGGTAAAAGTGCAGTTCGGGGCTCGCTGCATCAGTCGCCACACGACCACATTCTTCAAGTTGGTGGTCCACATGACCACAGTCCTGCTGGTCGCCTCGCCTCGCCTCGCCTCGCAGCGCACGCTCTCTGTCTGTCCGATTTCAATAGAACGCATTGTAGGCGGCGCCTCCGTTCCTTTGCACCGGCAAGTCGAGCGTGGTAGCTCAATGGGGTAAACCTGACCTCTGGCTTAGCAACGGGAGGTCGCAGGTTCGATTCTCCTGGGCCTCAACGGTTCAACCTCCCCGCGGAGATCAGTTGGTGCAAGGTTGGCAACCCACGTACTACTTGTCCCCCAGCTCAGCACAACAAATATGTAGACAGATCAGCACAGCTGTAGTCCCCCGAACATAACGCACCCTAAAAATGAACGTATACGAGTTATATTTCCGGCCAGATACAGCCAAAATGAGGGTGCGCTGTGTTCGGGGAAAGACGGTGTTGGTTGAGCTACAGTGGGAGGCCCGGGGTTCTATTCTGATGGTCCCTGTGCATGACATGGTACATATAGTACAGATATACCTCAGGCACAGGCAGAGAGATGGAGACAGTCCCATTATTCTGCCTGGTCTTCTGCTTCTCCTTCTTCCTCTTCTTATTTGTTCCCTTTTCGACCTGGTTTTCTTCAATCTGCTGTTTGCCTCATTTGCAATTGTGTGTGTATGTTTTTTGTGAGTCCGTCCTCCTGTGCATCATGACTAGGGTCTTAACCCGAAAACAAGGTATGCACCTTGTATACAGGGTACCTTGTATTCGAATGCAAGGTACGTACCTTGTAGAACGAATTCTAGGATGCAACTTTCCTAGGCAACGGAAAAAAATTCAGGTACTATTAGGGCGTCCCTGAAACGAAAAAGGAAACGAGTGCATCTTCCTGCAGATCATGGCCAGGTTCATCGGTTTGCTGTAAATAGTAAGGAGTGTATTTTGCCACCTTTCGTGGGCAGATACACTCGTTTGTGGGGTGTCGCAAGGCCCTTAGCCTATTAGTAATTATATCATCAGAAGAAAACAATTGACTGTTACCAGGACAGGGCTGCAGCCTGATTTTATTTTTTTATTTTAAGAACACATTGACTGTGTTACGTGTGTTTGTGTGTGTGTGCATGTGTGTGTGTGTGTGTGTGTGTGTGTGTGAGAGAGAGAGAGAGAGAGAGAGAGAGAGAGAGAGAGAGAGAGAGAGAGAGAGAGAGAGAGAGAGAGAGTTACAATGCACACCTCAAATATAATGTAGGTACCTTGTATTCGAGGGTACCTTCTGTTCGAAAATTGAACAGAACCCGTTTTTCAGAGGTAACTTGAATACAAGGTACATACCTTGTTTTCGGGTTAAGCCGGTAGTTAGAATGCACCTGGTCTTTGTCGCTGTCCGCATTCACTTGTGGACGTGCACTGAGCACACAAAAGGTAGGCCTAGTGGAGTGGAAGATCACGCAGTCCGTTAGGTTCCTACCTTGCGTTGGGGTACATGGCCCCAGGTAGGATAGTCAAGGGGGATTTGTAGCAGAGGGATTGCTTGCTTCCCTTGACAAATAGACCAGAGTGAGCCCAGTTGATGAGAGAGTTATGGGAGGGGATGGTGGCCAAACCGCCTTGCTTTGGGGGACAGGGACGCACGTGGGATGGACAAGGGGGATTTATTGCTTCCATTGACAAGTTGATGGCAGAGGTATGGGAGCGGATGGTGGTCGTGTACCTATTGATGACGGTGCGCAAAGCTGCTCTCGGTGATGGCAGATAGAACTACAATGAGTGCTGGAGTCTATTTGATGACCGAGGTATCGGGACGGGTGGTGGCCCTGTGCCTACTGATGACAGATGCTAGAGTACACTGTCCGCAATTTCGTCAAAATGGACATTTATTTTTAAATTTTTGAACGAAATTGAAATCGACTAAATTGGCCCGATTTAGGTCTAAATTTTTAGCTCTCGAGGGCCGGCGTTCTTACCCTGGATGTATCTGGACTTAGCTGCATGCGTGCCGACCCGCCAGCGAAACAAAAAAAATTGTTTTGGCTGGCGGCGTCAGCCTTTCAGGTCCGGCCCGGGGGCAGTCTGGCTCTGGCGCTGGTGGGACAGGATCTGGAACCAGCTAGAAACAACAGCACCCTGGCCATGGGACTGGACGGCATTACTGTTAGAACCATGGTCCGCGGAACAAGCAGATGCCTTCACCCAAAACCTCTTTGAACTCGGACGCAGGGTAGTAATATGGGCACTTTGGAGTCGCCGCTGCACATACGAGATGGAGGGGTTGAGATTGGAAGGGCCGGAATTCACAGAAACCATACAGCAGCAAATCCAAATAGGAATAACAACACAATTGGAAGAAGCTAAATCACAGATCAGTCACTTACAAACACAAAAGGAAATAAGTCAGAGAATTCAGGACTTCAGTGCAAACTGGCTCGGGGGGAAACATGGGGGAAAGATGGGGAGAGTAGAACGGGTAGGAGGAAATGGGGATCAGGGGAATGACAATGAGGGGAAAGGGTAACGCAAGCACTACCGGCTGATCTTTCACGAGTGGACCCAGGTGGATGCCACAATCCCAATGAGAACGGTTAATGACTTCCCAGACCCCTTCCCCCCTCCTTCCAACAGTATGGTAGAGCTGGGGTGGTATGGGGAATAGGGGGCCTGGATCCCAGTTTCATCCGGGGTAAGGGGAACAACTGCTCAGATGGGGGAAGGGAGGAACTAGGTTTTGTAGCAGGTATCAGGCGCCTGATTCAGGGTGAAGAGGTTCTCTTCCTTCTTCCAATTTCCCGTTTTCCAACACCTTGCTCAGTCAATCCCCTGGACTCCAAGGTAATCAATGCTGGCAAGGGTTCTCTACATTGTTTCTCTGATTGAGGTTTTGTATATGGGACGCTGGACCCGCTTTCCAGCAGGTGATGCTCCCCACCAATAGACGGAGCCCCTTCCCGGGTGGTAGCGGTGGCTGCTCCTATCAGCACCACTATCACCGTGGGGTTGTTTAAAAAAAAAAAAAAGAAAAAAAAAAAAGCCTTTCAGCTCTGGTACCCCTGGCCTCCGAAACTTGCGGGGCGTTAACGGCCGACATATGGGCCAAGTACTGGTTGTTTAAACCACCAGTACTTGGCGGGCGCAAGAAGAAAGTAGAGTAGAAACGTTTCTAGTCGGATGAATTCGGGTGCTCCTGTAGTAGCGAGTACGTTTCCTAAAATCGTGGCGCGTTAACGGGCACGACTCTAGGAAGTACTGGTGGTTTAAGAACGCCATACCCTCAGGAGCTAAAAATTTCGACCTAAATTGGGCCAATTTTAGTTGGTTTCAATTTCTTTCAAAAAGTATAAAATGTCCATTTTGACGAAATTGCTGCTAGAGTACCTTCACATGATTCACAACCAACAACTACCGCAACAACAGCTGTGTAACCTCAACTGACTTGAGAGGGGTCTACTAGAAGACGAATGGCGGAGGCCGTAAACCTACATGGTAATAGGCTACTAGAACCTCTAGGTCGTATTAACAACATAACCAGCACGGGACTGAAGAGGGGTCTGAAGAGGGGTCTACCAAATGACTAAGGTACTAGGGGCCAGATGGTGGCCAGCACGAAATGCCCCTCTGACATCCATTAACACCCAGCACACAAAGACTCCATGGCCACCCATCCTTCTACACCCCCACCCCAGCATGCAGTGATAGTCAGATAAATGCACAATGTCATGCATATGAAAGCCGATCATTGCGATCAAGACCCACCACCGCGATCCATCCCCCTCCACCCCTTCTTCGAATAGAAGGTATATAACGCACATTGTCAACCGGCTAGTCACCAACCACTCACTAATCAATTCCAGGGATATCTAGCTTGGACCTTGGAGGGTGAAATGAACTTTCACACAGCGTGCCTTCAGCCGACGACAAAATTGTACCTGGATTTGGAAAGGCATTTATGCAGGCTATGTTGAAAAACTCAGGTGCTTGTTGACTGCAGTTGAGCGTGGGTACCAGTGGGTCATCATTGGCACTAACCATACTACCGTCTTCACCCAAATAGAACGCCTGGCAATTATCGCCGTATCTGGGCTGAAAGTTGTGCCAAATACAGCTATAATGACCGGGTGTCCTATTCGGGTGAAGACGGTAGGGTGGAAGAAGTGGGTATCGGCCAACTTCAATTTCATTCCATCTCTGTGACTCGTTTGCAGATGCGACCATGAAATCGAACGTTTTGGAGGCCATCAAACACGTCTGACTTTTCAGTCGCCCGTTCCCGCCCCGCACTTCCAGTCCCAGGCCCACCTTCCTCCCTGTTGTATTCACTCCTGTCAAATCCCCAATGCTTTAGCCAGGAAGTTGGCCCCGCCTCCAGTCGTAGACTTGCTGTGTGAGGTGAGCGGGATTTATGTCCGGCCGCAGGCAGAGTCTGGGCTGCCTCTCATCTCTTCCGCCACTGGCTGCCGGGATGCCGAGAGAAAGGGGGGGAGGGGAAGGGCTGAGTGGAGGGGGGGAGGGGGGTCATTGGACGAGGACAAAGGATGGGGGGGTGGAGGCAAATGGGACCGGGAACTCAGCGAGCGACCTAAACGGCCAGTTTCTTTCATCCACTCTCCAGTGTTTCCATTTGATTTGTGAGTCATCTATGTCGGCCAAGGCTTTCCGGGGGCCCAACCACTGTTCCGATAATCGGGTCGTGGCTTCCTCCACTTTCTGTTTTTTTTTATGATGTTGACAGGAGCGGGTCCTGTTCAATCAATTTTATCGCGGCTTTGAGTTTGTCCCACGCCGCTTTGGTTGTGACGTGGAGATAGTCCGCCATATGTTCCTTGGCCTGGATGTAACCAAAGGCATTTGTGTGTCTTTCAAATGCACAGCGTGCTCTCCAGACAACCATGAGAAACTCCAACCTGGTTGTTTGGAAGGTATTGGTCTCATATGGGGACCACTGGGGGGGGACGCCTATATGTTTTCCAAGGAGGAGCAGCGGCAGGTCCCACGGGTATCAGGAGCCCGTCGGGGTGTACCAGGCCGCGTCCCACCATCTCCTGGACCAGATCTGGGCAGCCATCGGGCAGGCCAGGAGACAGTGTTCCAATGTGGCTCTCATGGGTTGGGTGGACCTGCCACAGTATGTGCAGATCGGAGAGAGACATCCTCTCTGCTCCAGCTGTGTTCTTGATACGATCCAGTCTGGAGTGGGGAGGCATCGGTATAGGATTTGCCATTGGAGGGCTCTAGCGATGTAGGCATTATATCTGAGTATGGCGCCACATGAGTTGACCCCAGTCTACGCTGGGGAGCACCAAGTCTCTCTCCCATCTGTTTTGGATTATTCGAGCCGCTGGGTGTTTTGGGTGCAATATGCGATACCCCTGTTTGACTGTGTATTGCCATAATTTTTGTAGTTTGTGTTCCCCCATCTGTGGCCATTCCCACTCAGCAGGGTCGAAAGGGAGAGCGCAAATGAGGGTGGCTGGCTCAAACGCGTGGTGTGTGTGATCAGCACCCTCGATAACTCTGATTCTCACCAGGCCGGACCAACTGGTTATTGTATCCTCCTCGTCGAACCTGAGCAGTCTGACGCATTTGGCTTGTTGGTCGATTACCTGGTAGGCTTCGAGGCAGACATTGCTGTCCCTCTTCTCGACCACTTTCCATACCGTTTTTCGGGTGTGGAGGGTATCGTAGCGCACTACCAATCATGCTTCTCAATCGTCGGGCCTTTTTTTAATGCTGCTTGCCAGGCGAGGGGGATGGCCACTTGAACAGACTCAAGTTTCTTAGTCTTCCTTTGCACATGCTTGAGTTGATGTTTTAGTTGTTCTTCAGTTTTCCATTGGCCCCTCCTGTCGTCCCATAAGTCACCTATCGTGAATATCCCTTTGGCCACCCACGACCTCCATGGGATCCCGTTGTGAGTTGCAGCGAGGTTCCGTTGTCGTCTACTATACCCGGGTTTCCGAAGAGAGGTTGTCTTCTTATTTCCTGCCACCGGAGTTGCGGGGGGGAGGGGGGATGGGCCCATTGTTCTCCATAGTTTGATCAGGCCGGGCCACAGTGGGTCGTTTGCGGTATCCATTCTGGCCCGATTTTGTGGAGAACTGTCTCCTTCTCTCACGAAGGGGCCGGGCACATTCCATGCCGGGTTGGTAAACCACTGCAAGGGGTGCACAGGTTTTTCTACTGGGGAGGAGAGTGCCAAGTTGGCACTTTGGATTTGTGCATATGGTACCCACTGTATGTCATTTCCCAAGAGGAAATGGATAATGACTTTGAATGAGAGGGCCCTCAGTTGGTCCTCCGGGTCTAGCACCGCCAACCCTCCCTGCGCTCGTGGTTGAGCTATGTATTTCCATGCGATTCTGGATATGAAAGTCTGATCATCATGGTCGTTTTTCCAAATGTAGGCCGCTGCCGCCCTTCTCAGTTTTTGCAAGTGTTTAGGGTGGACCGGCCAGCATGCCGCCTTGTACCAGATGGTCGAAAAGATTGCTGTGTTTATCGCCAGGGCCCTGCCCACAATGGAGGTATGCAGACCTTTCCAACTTGCAAGGGATGCCAGGGTTTCTTCCACCAGCGACGCCCCATGGTCCCTCTGGGGTCCCAACGCCGTGAGGCGGACGCCCAGTATTCTGATTGCTTCCTCTTTTTGTTTCCATGACACGGCCGGCTCCAGCGGCGGGGGCTCCCCCCCGGGGTGTAACCACGGATCCCCAATTGACCACCATATCGGAGGCGACGGAGAAGATCTGAATGGTGTTCAGGAGGGCGTTTATTGAAGATCTGTTAGCCTTTATGAGGACCGTAGATCATCGGCGACGCTGTGATGCAAGCCCCGCTGGGCGAACGGCTGCATTCGATACTGGATAATCTTCCTAAAGCCAGAGTAGGCATTACCAGGTCCTGCATTGTATGTCCCCAGTCATCTCTGTCATACAAGCTCCACACACACTAGGCTTTTGTCAGTTTCTAGCTTTTAAAGGCTATTTTAAATGGGGGGCTGCAGACCGGGGCTGGGCTAACGAATACGGGGTGCTCTAAGAAGGGAGGGGAATCACTAGCAGCTCCACGGGACAACGGACACCCGAGTCTAAAAAGGAGAAAGCCCACAACCGTAAGAAACATGAATAAGGGGGGTTGCAGACACCAGGGATAGGAGTTCAGCCACTACCACCTGAGGAGCGTAGACATAAAAGCAAGGCAGACACCATCCCGGGTGGGGCAGTTTGTAAATGCATTTGGAACTGCCTGTTTGGAGTCCAGTACCGTCCCAAGTTTCAACTGCAGTTGAAACTCTTGACATGCACAAAAGTCGCAAGGTCGAGTTTGCAACTGCAGTCCAGTCCGGCATGTGGCGTTTTTTTTTTTTTTTTTTTTTGTATCTCGGCCGTGGGCAAGACATCCACGGCCGTTGCCCAACCACGCGACGAGATGCTCTCTCTTTTTTTTTTTTACCTCGATGTGGGCAAGGCATCGCGGCCGTGGCCAGCCATGCGATGGGCCTAGATTTATTAAAAAAAAAAAGAAAAACAAAACAAAACACAGGGCCTTGCTCCACTATTCTTGACATGCACAAAAGACACAAATTACAGCGCTGTATCTTTCCATGTTCTACAGGAAGATTCACTCTCGTCTTGCACATTTCGAGAGTAGTGGAGCCAGGCAAAAAGAGAGTGAATCTTCCGCTACAACAGGGAAAGATGCACCGCCACGAGGCCCCAAGGATGACACGCATAGGTCGGAGAAAAAGAGAAAAAAAAAAAGAAGACAAACTGGGTTGTTGTCAGCACGTGTCTCCCCTAGGGCCTCTGCCGTGTTGTCAGCCCGTGTATCCCGCTGGGCCCCCGTATTCCCGTCGCACAGAAGGCAAAAATCATGGAGTTGTATCTTTCCATGTTCTGGCAAAGATCCACTCTCGCTTTCGGCATTTGGAGATCAATCGTGGAAACCGAGAGTGAATCTTTCCGTAGAACATGGAAAGATACAGCGCCTGGCCCTCCAACGTGCATGACTAGACTGCCCTTACAAACTCTGCCCTGCTACAGCCACGCGACGGCTGAGTTTGGCCTGCAGTGTAAACTTCAGAGGGGACAAACTCTGCCCTGCTACAGCCACGCGACGGCGGAGTTTGGCCTGCAGTGTAAACTTCAGAGGGGACTGGACTCCAAACTGTAACCCTGACCGGGCCCTAGTTTTCTCTAAAAAAAAGGGGGTCAGAAATCAAGGATGTTATAAAAAAAGGGGTCAGAAATGAAGGATACCCGTAAGTGGGACTTGGCCTCTGGTGCACCAACTCCCACCATCCACTTGGCTATTTTCCTCCCCCTCTCAACCCCCCCCCCCCCCCCCCCCCCAAAAAAAAAAAACCCTCCACCTTCTCAGGCTTCTGTGGGAATCCTCTCCCCTTGACAGAGGACTGAACTTCTCCCTGAGATCCAGAATCTCCCGTCTCCACTCCTCTTGAGGGGCTAGCCCTGCATTTACTACCCCATGGATTTGATGCATTGAGCTTAAGAAGGGG
This sequence comes from Chara braunii, assembly GCA_003427395.1. Lineage (NCBI taxonomy): Eukaryota > Viridiplantae > Streptophyta > Charophyceae > Charales > Characeae > Chara > Chara braunii. The sequence goes on along the minus strand of BFEA01000464.1, from coordinate 1,118,933 downwards.
GAACTTTCCCCCATTTTTACTTAGTCCAGCAGGTGCCCTCCATTCGCTCGCTGACGCTCGTGTCATCCTTTGTAACGTTTATAATTGCTGTTGGTCATCTTTCTTTCTTTTTTTTTTCTATTTTTTTTGAAGTCCATGGTGTTGTATAGGCCAGTCACTGTGTACACAGTGATCACCTGGAGCAGTAGGCCGTGGGTGTCCTGGAATATGAGACCACCTCCCATCCCATCCTCACGTCAATACTCCTTAGGCTAGCGCACCCCCCTATCCCACTATCCTACCTCAGTGTGACCAGCACTCAGGACCATTACCCTACCAATGGGCAGGTAACTTGGACCGAACAGCAGCTCTCGATAGTGAAACAGTATTTGCCCATTTGTCCCCCGCCCCAACAGCTGTAGTCAGAGATGCTTGCAGAGGTACCCTCAGAGTCTACATAGTCTTTGGAGTAGTGGTAGGAAGGTAGTGAAAGGCACAAAAAAAGAATTTGAGAGAAGAACCTAGTGTAGTTAAAAAACATAACAAAACAAAACAAAACTACCAAAAAAAAAAAAAAAAAAGCAAAACAGAACAAAAGAAAACAAACAAAACAAAACAGCATTTGCACAACTTTTTTTTCGGGTGCCATCAACTCCAACCATCCACTGGTCTATCCACACTTCCTTTTTTTTTTTTTTTTTTCCAATTATCCACGTGTCAACAGATAGGAGTGACTATCCTCCTCCTCCTCCTCCTCCTCCTCCTCCTCAGGCCCCTGTGGAAAATTTAATCCTCTCCTACTAGGTGGACTCCCCTTCTTCAGTGACAGGGGTGGATGAAGCAGAATAGGTGAAACTCGAACTTGGTGTCGGCAAAAACGTGAAAAGCACACAATTTCGGGCAAAAATCAATACCATGATCTCTCTGATCAAGGTTCGATACTGCATCTGTGCCATGAAAAACCATCTCTGTGATCAGGTGATTCAGATCTTTTTTCTTTTTTTTTAAAAAGCAAGCGACCGGTACTAGAGGGGGTGTCACTGAGAGAAGCAGCCTCCTCTCGTAGGTATCCCTCTGGTTGCTCCATTTGTTGGTGGGGAGCTGCAACTGCTGGCATCTCCACTCTTTTTTTTTCCTTTTTTTGTTTTCTGAACATCCAGCATAAACATCTCCACTGGTCTTCAGCGGCCAGCCCTGCATTTACTACCTCTAAGTCAATGCATCTAAACCACCAGTACCTCGCCCAGCTACTGAAGCAGCGCCTGAAAGTGCCCTGTGCGGCAAAAAAGAATGAACTGGCATGGGCCTCGCTTGGGCTGGTGCTGCCAGCCATTTTGGTCCAGTACCCTGACCCCAAAAAGTTGAGGATGTAAATGAGTTGCATTTTATTTATTTTTTTTTTTTTGAAACATGGGGATGGAGGACCCCTACTACAGGCAGGGATAAGAGCCCATGCTCATAGTAGGGAGTCGCCATGTTGATGGCTCGCTTCTTATTTGTGGGGAGAAGCACGTGCTGCTGGGAACCCGGGCCACATATTTGTTTTTCAAGCGGGGAAAAATATGCATCCATTTGTCAAGACCCCTTTGTGGAGGCAGCTCTGCCTTTGGCCTGCCAAACTGTGGCTGAAAAAAGCACATTGTCAGTCTCCAACAAGGGGTGCTGTGGGGCTCGTTAGACACTCCTTACAGCGTCCCCGGGGTCAAACGAAATTTGCTTCAGGGTTTGGAAGGAAATTCCCGCTGTCGTTCCACCTATCCTCGGGGTGGTCTCCCGAGGACAGTTCGTTTTGGCCCCCCGCGGCTCAGTTCATAATATTAAAGTTGGCCGCCCCTGGGTTGTATGCCTTGGTGAGGCTTGGTCCATTGGGTGATGTCCATCTCGCGATGCTGTGGTCCATCTGCCGAAGGCAGGAAAATTTTTAAGGCGCTGGCGACCGGAAAAAACAACAACAGAAATACCAATGGCCCTCCCAGTTCGAAATTCAAATTTCGAATCGGGTGCTGGACGTGACGACAGCGACATGGGACATGTGGCGTCAGTACTGGCGAACGGTGAAATAGGGCATTTGCAGCGGCGCAGTGGGGTCGTCGTGCTTCGTGCACAGTCTGGTGAGCGCTCCGCAAAGGTCATTCGCCATCGCCGCCTCCTGCTGCCGCGTGTATGTGTGGAGTCCAGCACAGGCAGGGAATGTCGTGGGGGACTCCATGCTGAGGTTATCGTGGTTGTCCTCCCGTTCGTAGGCTTTTGCAGTCGGGTGTTGAGTACCTTTGCAACACGATTGGCCATGGAGTTCGGCGACAACGTCGGACGTGCAAAGTTGACGACCATCAAGAAGACCGCCATTGCAGCGGTCGTGATGGCCATGCTCTTTCGTTGTCACCAAGAGAGGGCATTGGGCGGAATGAGAGCACAGAAGGAAGACGTGTCCCTGTCGAAGGGCTGGATACCGTGGCCATCACCGAAGCTGTACTCCAGGTTTGCTGCGCGATGGGTTCCGGTGTCCTTTCACAAGCGACGCCGAGGTGGTGGATGAAAAGGAGGACGGATGGGGCATGGGAGGATCTCAGGCAATGCGACGACACGACAGAGGAGTACTTAGGGGAGAAGCTTCGTATGTCACCACGTGTGTTTCGGGAGATCGCTGAAGCTTTGCCGCCTCGTGTACAGAGGCGTGTGGGGTTCTATAGGGAGCCCCTGCAGCCTGATCACATCATCGCTTATGCGTTATACAGGTGGGCATTGGGGGAGATGTACGAAAGTAGCACATGCAACTTTGGGATTGGGAGAGCTTCTGAACTGGTGGCGATACGGGACGTAACGACAACGCTGCTGAAGGTATACAGGGAGAAGATATCATGGCCGACGGGGGTGCGCAAGTCGGTCATCCTTCGAGCACTCACTGACAAAGGATTCGCGAACTGCCACAGGTGCATCGACTGTACTCACATCTACATCGACAAGTTGGCGAACGCGCCCAACGAGGACTACTACGATCGTAAACGGCGTTTCTCAATTGTCGCGCAGGTAATCGTCGATCTGAATTTACGTGTGCTGGACGTTCACATGGGGTACCCAGGAAATTGCCACAACGTCAGGGCGATCCAAATGTCAAGTTTGTGGGCGCGTGCGGAGGCCAACAATCTTTTCTCGGGGCCGCCAGTGATGCTCCCCTTCCAAGTGCAAACGAACGGGTACTTGCTGGGCGACAATTATGACTATCCTCCTTCGGAATGGATTGTTGTTCCATATGGAGGCATTGGTCAGCACCTTGTGGAGGAGTGCTTCGACAACAAGCAAAAGGTGGCGAGAGGGGTTGTGGAAAGGGATTTTGGCAGGCTGAAGGGGATGTCACAGTGGAGGTTGTTTCTGCGAACGCATAAGACAAATATGGAGACGTTGCCGCAGTAGTTCGTAGCCATCCCTCATCGACGCAAACATTCCATTTGACGACAACCTGTTGTGGGAGGTGGAAGCCGACGGAGTACGCCACTGCGTGGACCTCGGGATTCAACGACCCCTGCGGCCGGTGTGCATAAAGAGTTCCACAGGCGATGAGCTCATTCTAAGGGGCACGTTGGCGGAGCGGATGACATGCGAGTCATGATGTCCTTCCTCCGGTTCTTAACACTCATAGATGTCGTGCGTGTATGGGGGGGGGGGGTGTGCACGAAAGAGTGGATTGACGGAAGGGTGAAGTCGTGTGTCGCCGTGCTCCTTGTTCAAAAATTAATCCCCGGAGCTATGTATGGCGTTCAGTTTTTGGAATGGTTCGTCGAAGTTTTGTTTAGTAGGGAGTGTTATCAATGTTTATGTTTATTTTTATGATTCGTTCATACGTTGTTATTGCCTTCATTGGAGGCTTGGTCGGTTCGTTTTCTAATTAGTCGTATCGTTGTGCGGACGTGTCTGTAAAGGACTGTGTTGTCCATAGCGGCGGGGTTGATTCCCAAGTGGTAATGAAATGTTTGACTGCCGCCGCGTGTTTTTTTATGACCGCGGTTGTTTATTCAACCTCTGTTGCAAAACATGTTTTCTTTGTTATCTTCATGTTAAAATCATGAAGTGTGTGAGAAAGAGTTCGCCGTTATCTTTTAGGCGTTCTTTTCCATGGGGCATCACAACATGATGTGTACACAACGCATGATCGTGGTTTGTGTGTGTGTGTGTGTGCGGGCGTAAACTTGCATGACAGATGATGACTCTTCTTCTGCCCATCGCTCAGAACACCCTTGACGGACTTGGTTGATGAATTGATTACATTGAGAAATTGGTGGGCTAAGAAAATGAAGTCTAAGGGTGAACTTATGATTGTCAATATTGAGATCGCACGCTTATGAGTAGGTGTTTTGCTAGATTCTGGTCAACGTGGTCATACATTTCAGAAAAGGCAATAAGGAAATAGCATATGGGAATGAGAGTGCAGGACCTTCCGCAACCTATCATGTCTACGTTTGCAAATAAAAACATGATCATTGTCTCTCAATATGTTACAACAAAAAAAATTCCCAGAATTAAATAATCATCTATATTAAAATTACATTCTGAATTTTAAATTTTCAGGCCGACCCAGATATAAAGTTCAAAGATAAGATTGTTCATTTTAGGATGAAAAATCCAATAAGAAACCAATAACACTGTTTCATAAGTATGGTAATGATTCATCAGTCTTTTTACGGTGTGAGTCTTCCTACTTTCCGAAGCATGTTTACAAAGAAGAAGTTGGCACAAGACGAAATGATGGTACTCGTAAAACGAGTCGGTCACTATTCTTCGTCCTATCCTCCTTCTAGTGACAAACTTCTTCACGAATTTATGGACTTGCCATAAGCGGTTAACAGGGATCCTCACTTTTCAGCCCTGGTTAAACCCCTCAATCCTGAAAAGTGCATTGGAGATCTTTTTTTTTTTTTTTTTTTTTTTTGCCCTATTTCATTTTTGGTAAGGTCTGTGTGTGCCAAGTTTGGTGTTTGTTAGGGTCTTGGAGTTGGCTAACCCTGAAAAATCCTAAAAATCCTTAAAACTGAAAGGACTGAATTTTTCATGAAATACACTTTTGCCTTGATGTTTTATAGGTTTTTAAGTTTCCTATTTCCTTTTAAGTAGTTAGTAAAATCTCCACTCTATGAATTAGTGGCAAGTTTTGTGAAAATGATCCTTGGGTTTTGTTATAAATGCCTTGATAAGTCGTCAGGAAATTGAGGCCTTCGTTAACCGTCTCTCGGACTTGAAGAATGAACCCACGGGAATAACTAAACGTCTACGAATCCCCCCCGGGGACGGTCATGCGTGGTCGTGGTCGGGGTCGCGACCTCGCGGGCATGGCCACGCAGCCGAAGAACTTTATGGCAGCGTGGCGGCCTGTGGTGGAGGGGGGGGCGGGGATTTTGAAGGCCGATTGGGGTTGCGCAACCCCAACCCCATGCCGTCACTAAAAAAAAAAAAACATAAAAGAACCAATTTTTTTTTTTGGGGGGGGGGATTTGGAGGGGCTGAATGACGATTAAAAAAACAAAAAACAAAAAATCTTGAAGGTCTGATTGATTGATTGATTGATTGATTTGTGGGGGAGCGGTTGG
>BFEA01000464.1:1097105-1113137 GCA_003427395.1 Chara braunii | reverse complement strand
CACACACACACACACACACACACACACACACACACACATACACACACACACACACACACACACACACACATACAAAAAAAATAAAATAAAAAATAAATCAGTTTTATGTATGTTAGTCTTACTTTTGTTGTTTGTCCTCCCTCTAATTTTTCTAAGTTTTATTGTGTGCCCGACTGAGCAGCCTTAACTTGAAGTAGTGCCAAACAGTCGGTGGTTCCTCGTTTGGAGTGCCTACTGCACTCTTATGGGGGCCGCTTGGTTCGGGATGTCTGTGTTGCCTGTAGGTGATGACGAATGCTCGTCGGTGTGACTCCCTGGCTTAGCGGGTGGTGGGAACCAACAGTCTGCGGGGTTCAATCATAATGTGAGTAGTTCATGTGTTGCTTTGCTTCGTGTTGGATGTGTGGATGGCCTCGTCTGCGCTCCGCCGCTGCCCTGTTGTCTGTCCCGCTTGCTTCGCATGCTATTCCTTGTAGGTTGATGTGTTCGTTATGTGGTGTGACCGTGTTGTTGGTGTTGTCTTGCACTTCGGTGCTCCACTGCCTTGCTTCCCTTTCGCTGGTCGTGCCTTCCGTGTTTGCTGCTTGCAGACCTTGTTGGTTGGTTGCCTTCTTGCGGGTGCCTTGTGCTCCGCTCCACGGTTGCCGAATTGCTGGTTTGCTTGCCCTGTCATCGCTTGCAGTGTAGTTGCCTTGTTTGTGTTGCCTTGTACTTCACTACACGGTTGTCGCGTTGCATGTCCTATGTGCTGTGTCGTTCCTTGCAGTTGTTTTTGGCGTTGTGCAACTGTGTAGTCTCTAATGTGTTGCCTGGTGCTCCACAGGGTTGCTGCCCGCTGCTATGTTCCGCTTGGGGACAGTCGGCCTTCAACTAGGGTCAAAGGGTGCATGACCCAAACCATAAAATACGAAGATTCCGCAAATTGTCGAGGTTTCAGCCTCCTGATGAGTCGATGCAACTCCGACGAAACAATCTTTCAGCATCTGCTTGCTTTTCTCAGTTTTTGCCTTGTTTATACTTGTATTTGTTTCGGGTGTTGTTTTTACATTGTCGTCGTTTGCCTTGTTGTTGTTTCCCTCGCCGCCTTACGCTGTTTGCTCGCCCATGCGTCTACCCCATGCCTTTCACCCAGTGTGGTTTGTTGTTTTGTGCTGTTTGCCTGCCCACCCGCCTCCCCCATGCCCTCCAGCCTATATGCTTGACTGCCTTCTGCTGTTTGCTTTGTGGTATGCTGTCTGTCTGCCCACCAACCTCCTTCTTGCCCTCTAGGCTTCGCCCTTTGTTGATGCCGCATGCCTTTTTCCCTCGTTGTTTTTTTTTTCTGCCTTCCCCTAGTTGTTGCATTTTGTTTTTTTCGACTCATGGTTTGGTGCCCTCGGGCTCTAGTCCTTGCATCTTTTTAGGGAAGTCGGTGAGGTCGTGCATACTGAGTCGAATGGAATATTCGGTTGGATCAGGGTGTGATTCGTTCAATGTTGTGATGTCTGTGCTATTGACATTATTGATGTTGTGTTTTATATAAACGCAGCTTGTTGCATCGCGAGGTGCAATGAACTCATCTCACCAAACACACACACACACACACACACATACACACACACACACACACATTGTCACTTACAAGCACACACACACACACACACACATTGTCACATACAAGCACACACACACACAATCAATTTTATGTTTGTCAGTCTTTCTTTTGTTGTCTGTCCTCCCCCTGATTTATTCTAACTTCTAAGTGTTTTTTTGTGTGCTCAACTAAGCACCCTTAAGTAGTGCCAAACAGTCGGTGGTTCCTTGTTTGGAGTGCCTACTGCACTCTTAGGGAGGCTGTTCGGTTCGGGATATTTGTGTTGTCTGTGGGTGATGACGGATGTTCGTCAGAGTGACTTCCTGACTAAGTGGGTGGTGGGAACCAACAGTCTGTGGGGTTCAATCGCGATGTGAGTGAGTCACAACTGGAAAATTTTCCAGAATTAAATAATCATTTTATAGTAAAATTTCATTCTGAATTTCAAATTTTCATTTCATCTTTAAAAATGTCATTCAAATTTTAAAATTTTTCGTCTTACTTGAAAACTTCACTTCCAAGAATAGGGTATCCCTTCTTATTTGAACTGCATGCTAGAGATGGAATGCAAGTCTGAATGAGTTCATGAAATATTTTAATTGGACTGTCATTCTAAGTAAGGATTTTCAGTCGTAAATAGGTTAATCCAATTTAAATTAGAAGATATTTGTTGTAGTAAAATTAAAGTTTGATTAAAACATTTCATAAACTCGTCCAGACTTTCACTCCATCTTGGACAAATAGATGTATTTGGAAGGGAAACTCATATTTAAACGTGAACTTATCAAATAAAACTGGAAATTTTAGAATTTGAAGAACATTGAAATGATAATTTATAAATATGAAGGATTTTTTTTTTTGTGGAATGTTTTTTCAGCTTTCATTTCTCGTGTGAATTTTTATGTTGCATGTGCTGCTTTGCTGCGTGTTGGATGTATGGACTGCCTCGGCTGTGCTCTGCCGCTACCTTACTGCTTGTCCCACTGGCTTCACATGTGGTTCTCTGCGAATTGTTGTGTTCGTTGCGTGGTGTGGCCGTGTTGTTGGTGTTGCCTTGCGCTTCGCTGCTCCGCTGCCTTGCTGCTCATTCGCTGACCGCTTGTATGCCTTGTAGATTGGTTGCCTCGTTGCTAGTGCCTTGTGCTCCGCTCCACGGTTGCTGAGATGCTTCCTTGCTTGCCCTGTTGTCCCTTGCATTGTGATTGCCTTGCTTGTGTTGTCTTGTGCTTCCCTACACGGTTGTCGCGTTGCATGTCCTCCCTGCCATGTCGTTCCTTGCAGTCGTTCTTGGCGTTCTGCGACCGTGTTGCCTCTACTGTATTGCCTGGTGCTCCACAAGATTGTTGTTTGCTGCTATGTTCGCTTGGGGATAGTATGCCTTCAACAAGGGTCAAAGGGTTTATGACCGAAACCATCAAATACAGAGATTCCGCTGATTGTAGAGGGTTCAGCCTCCTGATGAATCGGAGCAACTCCGACGAAATAATCTATCAAGTTTTGTTTTTCTTTTCGCTTTGTGTTTTTTTTCTTTTTTTTCTTTTGTTGGGCTTGTTGTCTTATTGTCGGGTTGCTTCTCGACTTCTTGTCCTTTATTTTTTTGCTAAGTGTTGTTTGTCTGCCCACCCGTCTCCCCCATGCCCTCCAACCTACGTTATGTGCTGTTACTTCGACGCCCTAGTGTTACTTCTTGACTTGTCGCCTCATTCTTCTGCCTAGTGTTGTTTGTTTGTCTGCCCGCCTCCCCCATGCCCTCCACCCTTTGCTTTTTGTTGCGACTTGTCATTTAAGTACTGTGTTGCGTTTTGACCTTAGCCTTGCCATTTTGTTTGCCTTGTTGATGTTGCAAAAAGATCTCTTGTCGTTGTATTGTGCGACAGGAGGGACCGTTCCTTCGTACAGGGTCTGAGGGGGTTCTAGAGAATCGACCATCCTTGAGATCTGTACAAGGGGTTCACCCAAAATCTTTGCCTTGGTCCTTTGTACACTCCAACTAGTTAGATGCATCGTTCTTGCGATCGTTCTGAGCGACGGGTAATAAATGCGCTGTTGTGCTAGTTCCAGAATTACCGGATCATTTTCGTCACTGCTATCCGCATCCTTCGATGATGGCTCATCGTCAGCGGAGTTTTGCCAGGTGATCATGCGAAGAGCTCCCACTATCATCGGGGAAACTCGCGGTACTGCGTTGGTGGTAGTACGAAGAGTCAACCTCATAGGTACATCATAGGGTTTTCCTCCCGTATTTTGGAGGATAATCGACCGTCGCTCGAAGTCCAGATTTGCTCGTAACGCCACAAGAGCGGGAAGGGCGAAAATGACATCGCAGGTGTTTACGTCTAATACCACAACATCTCCCAACGCATGCAACTTTCCTAAGCGACATTGGTCATTCGTCCCACTGTTTTGATCTTTTCTTCGTCTACCTGAACGAGCTGATCCTTTTTCGTAAGCATGATTAGATCGTTTTTCCTACCCGCCCTCTCAACTACCGGAAGTGAGATGGCCAAAATAACAGCTCCCGAATCGATGATTGCATTGTACGGAATTCCCCATATCACAATGTCACATTCCGCAGATTTCTAGGGGATGGGTTTAATCCATAGGAAATTATCATCTTTCTGGATTAATCCTACTCGTATCTGATCCGAAGTGCCAACTGCATTTTCGTCTGGCGTGGGGTTTTTAGCTTTCTCGTTCGTCGTTCGGGCGAAGGCGAATCGCTTCCGGTTCGCCTTAAAGTGTTGTAGCATTCGCTCATTGGCTTGTTCAGAGATCGAGAGCAAATGACCGATCGGAAGTGGAATCCGACGGTCCAAGGCTCGGATGATGTTCATCACATCGATTTCTCCAGTGACGAAGGTGGGTCCTCCCGACTCCATCTCCCCTGGAGAAGGTCGCCACTCCGCCACTTCTTTCTGTTCCGGCGTAGGTCTGATCGTTCCAACCAAGCGATACATACTGCTCTAACGGGATGAGCTCGACAGCCTCTTCCGTGGTGGCTATCGCACTCCCTCCTTCCATTTCCTCCATCAGAGCCCGTACCCGTCCAGGTCCGTTAGCGACCGGAGCTGCTGCTGCTGGTGCGACCCCGACCTGTGGTTGTGGGGGTCGATGGGCGCAGTCTCGGGCTAGATGCACTGGTTGATGGCATGCGTAACAAACGTTCAGATTGCCCGCGGCCCCTCCGAGAATAGGTGTCGGGGCCAATCCTTGTTGGATCGGGGCGGCTCGTACTGCAATGGGTCGCATATTCCTCATCATAGCCTCCAACCGAGCATTATGCTCTCGTTGTTCCTTTTTGCTTTCCTGGATTAGGCTAATTAGCGTTTTGGTCAGTTCAAAAATGACGGTCGATTCATTCGACCTTGCAGGGTTCTCAAATTTGGGCGGGGGTGCCGTCATTACATGTGTTGGCATCATAGGGACAGAGACACTTGTGATCACACTCGGGGCTGTTCCAGATAGGTGTAACAAGGCCTGATACAAACCCCATGTTTTCGAACTTATTTTGCAAGGCTGCCAACTCAGCTTTTGCCCTCGCAAATTCAGACGAGTCTCCTTCCTTAGGGTAGTAGTCTTCTCCTTCTAGGAAACTCACCGCGAACTTCCGTCCCATTTTATCTGGAGCCGCCATAATCTGTTGCAGCGTGTGATTGATGGGGAAGAGCTGTTTTCGCAGTTTCGCCCTTATCGTTCGACTGCGAAGTCCATCGATAAACGAATCTCTCCCTACTTGCTCGCCCCGCTCCGTTTTCATAAACATTCGGTAGAACCGGTTTCGATATTCTACAATGGACGCGAGAGGTTTTTGAACTCGGTCCTTGGTCATGAAGAATGCTTGTTCTAGATGGATGTAGTCAAACCGATTCATAAAGTCTCGCTCGAAAGCCGGAAGATCCACCCATATATAGGTACTAAATCAATGATGGGCGTCCCTTTCCAATCGAGCGGGGATGTTCACCTGAGCTTCGTTGTCATCATACTGTTGTGCTCGGAGCGTAGCTAGCCATGCTCCGGCAAGGTGATGCGCATAATCAAACAGATAGAGATCGGGTGGCGTCATGGGAGCCCGTGTTGTGGTGGGGGTTGATTAGGATTTTGTTGCTGATTAACATTCTGCTGCGGATTCGGATTCTGTGGAATAACGTTCATGTTGGTTTGCCCGTCGATTAGCCGATCTACTTCGGGTGATGACGGGGTCGCGTCTATGCGCGTTTTGGGGTCGAGGTTGCCCTCAGTTAGCCAAATCGCTCAATTATCGCGCTGTTAGTCCTTACAACTCGGCCACATGTCGGGCTCGAAAAGGGGTGTGCCAAGGATTTTTGGGAAAGTGGGGGTGGAGTCCCAGGTCAGAATTGAGATCTCCTGTGGCAGAGTTTTTCGGGGGCACTGGTGCAATTTGGTGGAGAGGGCGGACCGCTTCCGGTCATAAGGCAGATGGCATGCGTGGGTCATTCAAGGCCGTTCGATCCGTCTGTTTTGATGATGGCGGCTCGTCGAAAGGTCCATCCGGGGTGGGTGTGGTTCTGCTGAGTCAGGCCGTCGGATGTCGCCACGTGGCGCCGGTCGTCGTACGTTCGAGTTAGGCGCTCGGGTTCCTGGGGCTGTCTGGTTGCCGCGTCGCCGAGAATTTCCGCAGGGCGTGCGGGGCCAGTATGGGGCTATGGCGTTCCACGGGACGACTCTGAGTTGATGATACGGGAGAAGAAGAGGGAAGGGAGGGAAGTTAGTGGAGATAACGACAAAATCGGGGGAAATAAAGTAGTGGGTGTGGTCTGAAATGGGGAAATCAGAGCACCGTGGATCACTGGTTGTGGCACAGTGGAACTCCCTAGGACACAGTCGATTCTCGGTTAGGCAGGGGAGCCTCTGTTGGAGGCACTCTTCTATCCAAGGGGTGAAGTATTCTGGGTCCCACGACAAATCTGAGTTCCAGGACCGTGTCATTTTGTCATCGTGGAGCCGCATAATTCTAAGTGCGTGTTTGCGAGTCGGTTGTGAGCTACCGCGTGTGAGTACGTGTAGGCGACGCGACTTGGATCGCACTTACATGTGTTCACTCGGGGTGATCGCGCCGTTGCATACAAAATGTTCACTGATCACATCCAATCATTCAAGTATTCCCGCAGTCGTGAGTTATATCCTACGGGGGATCGCAAATTGACGCGCGGGAATGCGTATAGGTTGCGCGAGTTACATCGCGCATATGCGCATTTCCCGTGTGGCATTCGCCGATGCCTGGGTCGACAACTACCCAACTATCCAATCATCTAATTATCCCATGATTCGCACACAATCATTCCTGAAGGTGCCAGGTGTTACTACGCATTCGCAGTAATAACAGTAGATCCAAAAGAAAGGAAAAACAGCAATGGTGAGGATTAGGTGAACTTCCTACTATGCTCATGAGGGTATCAAAACAACAAGCAAAGGCAAAGATCAGGCATAAGGAAAAGCAAACAGACATAACATCTATTCATCCATTCATTCAGCATAACACACAATATCCGAGATTGAAATCGCAAAAAAAACGAGTGTGGGTCGAAACCAAGTCAAGATTCTGAAAAACAAAAGAGAACGGGCGAATCGCCATGAACCGAGATCAAAAGTTATATACAAAAGCAAGGAGGGAGAAAAGACAAAAGAAACAGCAAATCCACGTCCATCAACCTCAACTCCCTCTTCCTCTCTCTCTCTCTCTCTCCGATGCGGACAGTCCGTCGTCGTGCACCAACCCACGAAGTCGTCACCTCGCTTAGTCCTCCCGCACCCGTCAGGTTCGCCCGCACCCACAGTCCGTCGTGGCCCGCGTCAACCCTGCGCGTTTGGCACCAGCTCGTCGGGTCGCACGACTCCCACTTCAATTCACCTCTTACTTCGCTCGTGAGCCGGCCCTCACTGATCGCGCTACCCCGAGCTTCCAACAGCTTGTTGAGAGAGCTAACTAATCGCGCAACCAGAATTTATAGCGTGCATGCATGCACGAAGAACACGGAATCACAAGGACTTGGGAGGAGAGAAGGGGGAGGGATTGCCTACGTCTGCAGGGCCAGATCGCGGCGTGGGGGACGTGGCCACTCTCCAAACATCGTTCCGATCATGCAGACCGCGGCTACCAAGACGCAGCAAAAAGAAAGAGAAGAAGGGCGGGAAGGGTGAAGTTCAAGAAGAAAGATACAGTTACAATGGCGCCCGCCCAAATTACAGTTACACACAAGATTAAGGGTGCTGACTAATCAGAACTCCGGCGTAGGCGCAAAAAGAAGCGCGCAAGCGAAAAACAGCGCGCACAAAAAGAAATTCCAATTTTCTAAATTCCTAAGTTCCTATCTAATGCAAAAAGAGATAAAACGCAAATTCCGAAAAGAAAATCCGAAGCCCCGGGAGACAAAATCCAAAAGGAAATTCGAAAGCGAAATTCAAAAGAAAATTTAAAAAGAACGAAGCAAAATTCCCGCGCGATGTCCGCGCTCAAAAATCCGAAAGCCAAAACAAAAGAAGTGACGTCAACATTTATTAATCGCGTGCATGACAGCGCGCCAGCCATTCGGCCGACCAACCGACTTATCGTCTCGGGACACGCCCAGCTCCGAACCCAACCATCCGAAGAGAAACGACGCAAAAAGTGTAGAAGCAAGGACACCGATGCAATTTCCCACCGATCCTGATTTCTCGTAATTGGCCCAACCTTCCCAGCTTAGGACCCCACATTGCAATCGCGCAGAAAATCGGGCACTGCAGAAAGTGGTTCGTCACAATCTCTTTTGCCGATGCCACATATGTGACCAAGTTGTAACCCTCATTGTGGAAAACCCCTCTCTTTGGAGGGGCACTAATAGCTCCCCCTTTGACCCATCCGTTTTCATGTATACGAATCAGACGAATTTTGACCGCAATCGGGATAGATTTCGCTTCGTTATCGAAACTCACCGTGATAGCATTTTCCTTAAGCCACTCCTCTTGGATTGCATAGTGTTCAGGATTGACGACCACCCTCACGAAGTCATCACCAACTTCATTTTCTTCCGGAGCGAGGTCATCCGGGAGTAGCCCTTCGTTATAGCAATCTGCCAAAATTCCTTTGATTCGATTTTTCTCTTCTGTACCTAACGGAGTTTTCATTTGAGGGTTAGAGGTTTCCCCCATCTTGCTCTCCCCTAAGGCTGACCTTTCCACACACAGACGTTTCTTTAGCAAGAATAGTTAACTGACTCAATACTAATTAGTAGATAGTAAAATATGATAATTAGACAGGCCTCAATAATTTAGGACTAAGTCAGAACTCTTTCCTCCCCATCCTAGGGTTGAGCGTGTTTACCAACCAAGAAGGCCCATGTAGAGGAAAAGGTAAGGACATCCTAAGGCTTGACTGCGTCATTCCTTGAGAGAGGGAGAACTCCTCCTTGCCTGACCGGGGTCTTCCTTCCTGTGGAGCCACCCCCAGCCTACCGGCCGGTGGATACAGGTTCACTTTCCTTTGACTACCATCGTACAACTTTTCCTCCCATTCACCTTCCCCTCCTCCCCTACTTCCCTCCCCTTTCCTGCCCGTGAATATACAGCGTCCTTTTCTAGAAACATTCCCCTTCTCCCTTCCCCCGCTATGGTGCCCCTCCTCCTAATCCAATACCTGCACGGCTGGGCTTTGGTTCGGTTCGGTTGTCAGGCTATGGTCGACTGGGCGTCTATTTCTTCTAACCCTAGCCCTAATTTTCTCCCCGCGGCGCTAATCCCTTGGGATTAGCGCCGGGAGGGAAAATTGGCGCTTGAATTAGCGCTGAAAATAGCGCAATGCGGCCGCCCCGCCGCCCAGCCCCGGGAAGGAGCTGCATGTCGAGAGTAGTGCAGCGAGCCCGAATGATATCTCAATGACCTTGATTCCGTACTTTTTCGAATCCGTTTCTTTTTTCTTCTTGAGCCAACCACGCAGCAAATGAAAATGAGTTCTGATTCCCCTCTCCCCCCCCCGCAAAAAAAAAAGTTTTGAATAAGCGAAAAAAACTTCAAAAAAGGACATGTACGGGTGAGCCACTCAGATGCCAAGTTGGGAAAGGCAACAAACGTCGCAGGCACGACACTTTGTAATAAGCACGGATGTCGTCACTACAACAGGTGCGGGCCGTGGTGTGCAGAGGGCCTGAGTTAAAAAAAAGCAGTAAAAATAAAGGGGAAACTACGCGGGAGTTACAAAAACGAGTTATAATTGAAGTATATGGGCCAACGTACACTGTCAGTTTCCAATTGCAGTTCGGGCAATGTATACAACCCAGCTTTCTGGCCAGGTAGGGTGCCCGAAGTGCAATTGCAAACTGTATCTTGCCCTACAGTGCAATTATAACTCGTTTTTGTTAAATTACTGCTATTTTTGTGTATTTCAAACTGGCGAATTTTAACAGATCATGACTTCAAAGCCACTCTACTGCTTACCACACGTTGATGATTCAGACGCCGTTCCCTGTCTTCTTCAAAGGGTTTGAGTCCGTTTGACGGAGTCTCCCCAAGCTCCACCGAAGGAGGGACTCCAACTCTAAACTTATGCTTTCATTGCCGGACGCGCTAGCCCTATTGACAGTTATGTGTCATCCGAGAAGGCAGGGTGTTTTTTTTTTTTTTTTTTTTTTTTTTTTTTTTTTTTTTTTTTTTTTTTTTTTTCCCCGATGCGGCAGTTGCCAAGAACGGTGTAGGCACAGACTCTTTTTTTTCTTTTCAATCCCTTCCTCCCCACCCACCCGATCTCCACTTACCTCTACGACCTCCTCCCACCACTGCTTCAATTTGCCAATGCCCATCCCTTTCCCTTCTCTACATGTTGAAGGCTAGTCAGACTTCACACCCTTGGGTTGTCTACTCTAACAAGGATATAAATACAAATATCTGCAACTTGTATCTCAAACTCCATCCAACTCCTCTGCCAATTTGGTCTAACATAGAAGGGGTGGCTATATGCTGACATCCTACGGAAACAGGGGCCGGCGGCAGAATGCTAGCCACATCACTGCAAACTTCAAGACAAAAGAGTCGTAAAGACAGTGCACATCAGCCTCTACAAAGCTTCAGGTGGGTTGCAAATATTACCTGGAATTGAGCAGGGACCATTTGACCAATAAAGCTTCAAGGGGACAAAGGATAGGAGAACGCGGTTGGCAGTCTTCTAGGTGGGGTCTACCTTCTTCCGCCGAGATAAAATGTACGGTCATTGTAGCTGTATTGGAAGCATCTTTCAGTCTAGATACCGCTAGAATGAGCGTACATTGTATTCGGGGGAAGAAGGTAGGCCAGTAGGAAGGAGCTCTTCAAGTAGGATTGGTGATCAGTGCAGCCCCGAGGAAAAGGTGGTGGTCCCGGGTACTGAAATGGGCAAAGTCCCAATAAATCATATAATTCCGAGATGATGTGTTTAAGGGACGCCGGACCCGGTTTCCAGCAGGTGTTGCTTCCCACCAATAGATGGAGCAGCCCGATAGGTAAAGCTTCAATTCTGGCTGTTCTCTCACCACCACGGGGATATTAGCCTTACAGGAGGGCTTTTGACCGAAAAAAAGAAGACCTGAATCAGATCAGAACAGATACTACACTTGTATCTTCTTTTTTTTCAGGTCTCGTTAGACACTCCTGAGAGAATCCTAAAATTTTTAGGACGAGTCCTAAAGGATTTTTAGGATTTCGTGTGGCGTCGTTACATGCAATCCTAAAAATCGTATTTTAGGATTCCTCCTAAAAGGTCTCTCGCGGCCTGTTTTCATATGCGTATACGCAGCCGCGTCGCCAATGTCCATCCATTCCTGCCAACGTCCGTCCAATCCCCGCCAACGGCTACCGTTCGTGGCCGTTGTCCGCGTCGACCCGCAGAAAACCTCCGATGTCCGACCACTGACCCGACGGACCGCTTCTGCATCAGCAACTCCATGTCGACAGTGCCATGCGCGCGACGCAACGAGTCCGTGAAATCCGGGAATCCTAAATTTTTCAGTAGGTCGGGGGCTACTGGAAAGTTTAGGACGATTTTGCCTGGGGAATCCTAAATCCTTTAGGACTCGTCCTAACGCCGTTTTCACATTTTCGATCTCAAAATTGGATTTAGGATTGCGTGCAACCAAGATGCAATCCTAAAAATAGGCACTTTTATGAGTGTCTAACGAGACCCTTAGCTGGAAAACGGGTCCAGCATCAGAGCATCCCTTATACAAAAATTGCATGATTGCTAGGAAATACTTTGCAGACCTGTCATAAGCCTAGTAGCCAGACTGTACAACAACCTGGGGCAAGGTCCCATTAGCAGTCAGATAGGAGTGTGGCCGATCCAGTGTGACATTGAGTGGCAGCGGGCTGACAAAATTTCAGGCCTGAGAAAACATGAGAAAGGAAGAAGAACATGCGTTAGGAGCATCATGGGTTGGGGGCGCAGCGCTATCGGGAGCGCTGCGCCCTGCTCGACGCTACGTGTTCCTAGAGATGGCGAGCGGCGGCGATGGCGGCCTTTTTGAAGTCCTGGCGCTTAGCGCACGCGCACGAGACCGCAGGCGCTTGACCACACCATCTTACAAGTTGATGTGGCAGGTGGTCTGACTCCCGGTGGCGTTCAGTTTCTGGGAGTTCCACGTTTTGCTCCATTGCCGCTGCGTTGCTGCACGTGGCTTTTGGCCTCAGAGACATCGGCTTTGTCGATGTCTGTGGAGTACAGTGGAGTTAGCCCTAGGTACCCTGAAGTGTGAGTGATTACAGTAACGGCTGGCCATTGGGGTACTGCTCGCCATCATCCTTGCCATCACTATCACTACTGCCTTCGTCATCAGGGGCGCAACTTGGACGTGTTATCAAGTATACTCAACACTGTTATCGCCATCATAACGAGGTTATCCGGGGCACAGTTTGTCATCAAGCTGATGTTCATCATCATCATCATCATCATCATCATCAGCAGCAGCAGCAACAACAGCATTATCATCATCATCATCATCATCATCATCATCAGGTTATCATCAAAGGTGGAAGTCATCAATACCATCATCATTCTTTGGTCATCACAGGGCGCTGCGCGTCGTCATCATCATCATCATCATCATCATCATCATCATCATCATCATCGTCATCATCAGATCGTCATCATTAGTGATGCTCGCCATCACCGCTGTCATCATTGTTATCATCAAATCATCATCATTAGTGATGCTCGCCCTCACCACCATACAGGATGCTGTGCGTCAGCATCATCATCATCATCATTACCAACTTCACCATCATCATCATCATCATCATCATCATCATCAGTTTGTAATCATAGGGGTTGTTGGTGCTGCTCTTTACTATGATCAACATCATCATTCTGTCTTCATCCTCACCATTATCAGCATCATCATCAGTTTGTTTTCAAACAACAGGTGAGTTAGCCGTCACCACCATACTCATCATCATCATCTTCAGGGTGTTGTTCATCGTCATCAACAAAATCCAAGAATCTCATCTACCTTTTCGTGTGAGGATAATTGACTGCTTCATTTGATCTCGGGATAGGGTTTCTGCGGTCACGGTGGGGATTTTTGGGGAATGGGTGGGGGGGCGTTGGGGAGCCTTACTCTACAGGGGCGCTGCAAGGTGGGAGGTGGCTGCTCTGTCGGGGGTGGGGCAGATTTGTGGTTTGTCCTTGTCTGGGGCCGGGGTGGGAGAGTTGGTCGCCTTAAACCCCGGCGGGGGCAGACAGGGACAAAGGGGAGGGCGAAGGCACCCTCTAGGTGGCAATTGGCTGCCTTAGCGGAGGGGTGAGGGAGGGGATCTGTTCCAGGTTGGGGCCGAGGTGAATCTCCTCGGCGGTGGCAGCGTGGGACAACGTTGGTGGTGTAGGGGGAATTTTCTCTGCGCGGTGACTATTGGAAGCTTTTTGGGCCAATCATGTTATTTTCAGCGTTCTGGGGTTCTGAGAGCTAGAGCAGTATCGGGTGTTCTTCTTTATTAGGATCTTCGACCTCAGAGATGGTTGCACCTGGACTGATATCAATAGGGTTGCTCTGTTCTATGCTCTCAACTTGCCAATACCAGAACGACGCTGGCCGGAGCTGGGGTGTTACCTTGTAACCTGCCACGGCAGGAGCGCGAGGAAAAAATTAAGAAAGGCAAAAGAAGAAAAAAGAAACAGAGACCTCCCACCGGAAATCACGGCAGAGTGCTTCCCAGCCATCAGATCACAAATGCTCTGATGGTGGTGGTTACAACAACAGTGAACAAAGTAACCACCACATTTTTGGAATAAACTTGACTTCCATCAGCAGTGATCCGGACACCCTCCATATACTCCGTGATTGAAGGAGGGCTCCACCTAATGAGATAATTGCACAATGGCAAGTAAAATACTGAAAATCTTCTATCTAGTGGGCCTATGGCCGACCACACCCTCTTTTGGGGTTGGCTACACCCCCAACGGATTGAAAAGATTCTGACGGGAAACTTTCTTTGAACGGGCATGCGCAGTGTTGAGGAGAGGAGGAGGGGAACAAAGAGCTCCTTACTTTTTCGGGTAATACATATAAAATACCGACCGTGGGATCACGAGTACTGCATGGCAGGATTTGGGTCACTCAACTGCCCCACAAACTTGTTTAGGTCATATCCCATTGCTACTGGGACCTCGCCCCTGGACTTTGGAAAAAAAAAAAAAAAAAACGAAAAGGTCATGAGCATTACTTCTGGAAACCGGCTCCAGAGTCCCATCACTTATGTGTCAAATATAAAAGGGGCCCGGGCTGAGGGGCCAGGGGGCACCGAGGGGCATCGGCAGTCCCCTGTGCCCCATGCCCGGCCTGTGCGCATGTGTTCGACGAGGACCTGCAGAGGCTCGCTGTTCAGCTGGTGTCCAATACCTCTATCAACGACAAATGGTGAGGAGGAAAGGGGTCCGGGAAGTCCGAAGGCAGTTTCATCCCCACACCGGGGTCAACCCTTGTTGTTAGCCAAAAGGCTGAGAAAGGTATCAGGGCCTCGTCGCACTGCTCACCAAACTCAAAAATGGCTAGTGGGTTTGAGTTCTCACCAAAGCCGCGAGCCCTTGAAAACTCAACAAGACCATGCCTCGCCGCACTACCTCACCAAAACTGTCTTTGCAATGCCATTGGAACTGAATCCCTACGAGTCCACCGAAGACAAAAGAAAAAATTAGATACAAAATTTTTGTCCAGACCAGCAGTCTGCACTGGAGAATGGACCCACCAACAAAGGGATAGGATAGAAAGAAGCTTGCGTGGCCGTTGAGTGACCCAAATCCTGCCGTGCAGTATTTGCGAGTAATCCCACGGTCAGTATTTTATATGTATATGTATTACCCGAAAAGTAAGGAGATCTTTGTTCCCCGACTCCTCTCCATAAACCACCAGTACTTGGCCCAACTATCGGCCATGTGACGTGCAACCTCACGCCCTGTGCTGTCTTTCGTTTGGAGTGCTAGAAGTGCGGAAAAGGGGCCCAGAAAAACAGCAAGATGGGGTGTGCCAAGGATTTTTGGAAATTAAGTGTGGGGACACAGACGGAACTGAGATCCCCCGTGTTGGTCCGACGAAGTAAGTCGACCGTTTTTCGTATGTCGCAAAATGCGCGCGAGAGTTCGGCGCGAAAGGAGAGAGAAATACAAATTCAATCCAAAAAGTATTGCTGGACTTCCCACCGTGCTACGACCCTTCGTTTAGAGCGAAAAGGTTTCGGCACGCTTCGCGTGTTTCGTCTTCGTATTAAGTCCCGACGTCGCGCACTAGTCAGTTCTGAGTCCGACGTGGAGGGCCTCAATCGTGTGGCTCTTTCTCTGTGTTCGTCTTCGCTCCGTACGCAGTAGTGGAAACCCTTGGATTTGTAGCGCTCAAAGCGCTGGCACTCGGTGCATAGAGTGCGAGGCCAGTGGGGTTCTACTGTCGTCCACAAGATGACGATCAACTCGTTAAATGGCAACAATATCGAGTAAGGTGGAAAGTACGTATCGATAATGACAAACCCAACCTCTACGAACCCTGAACAACGATTTTATGGAGGGAAGTAATATCGTCCGCCGATCCATGCGACATCTTCTCGTACGTCCCACTCTCATACATGTGTCCTTTCCCCGTCGTAAGGAAAAGGTCGTGTTGATACGGGAGATACGGGAGGCTGACGCCCGATCGAAGGGTGTTTGTCAGTCCACATGTCAATCAATTGCAAAAATCCCGAGACGTCACCAAGGAAAAACACTCGCGCAACCACCAATCAATTCTTTTTGACACGAGAGAGGGAGAGAAAACACTCATCAGCTTGATCATGCATGTAAATGAGAGACCGACCCGCGACTCAGGTTTAGTAAGTCACCACGGCGTTGATCCCCGACGCCTTGTTTCTCAAGGCTGCCCTGTAGATCGGTTGCAGATGTCGTGCAGCATAAGGCAGATGGCCTGAGCTGTGCATTCAGAACTACAGATCTAAACACTCTTGCATTCTCGAACAAAATCCCG
>BFEA01000464.1:1085905-1096693 GCA_003427395.1 Chara braunii | reverse complement strand
AAAGATCCGCAACAACAAAGGCGCATTCGCCGTGAATTCCAATATGGCCCCGGGCCAATCACCCACTCAACTCCAATCATCGATCCTCATACCCACACCGACGATCCCGGCTGTCGCGTGCTAACTCCCACCACTGCGATCGACGATCGTCACCCCGCCGACGTAAACTCAACGCGGTTCGCCCAGATCCCACAGTCCATCGTGGCGATCAAGCGCGCAAGCGGCCAGCCTATCGTCAGCCCGACAGGACTTTCCGACTTGCACCAAACACTCTGCCTAGACACTGCTTCCCGGAAGCTGGCTTGGGAGTCGAAAAAGTAAGAGAGATTTGCGGGCGCGTTTGCGGAATTTATAGTGGCGAGAAGGGGGGCAAGGGAGAGAGAAGGCAGGGGGAAAATCGAAGTGTACGAAAAGAAGCACGAGGAGAAGACTTGGCGGGGAGCGCGCTACGGAAGCCATGTTGATCCTTCGGTAGTCTGAGCTTCGCCAATCAGATTCGTCGCGCAATAGGCAGATCCTATCGTACCACGCGTCTGATTGGTGGGCGAGAGTAATGGAAGGATCGACCGGGCTTCCGATTCACGTTCGAAAGGCGAAAGGAAAAAGGGCGCAAAGGGCGCGAGAAGTAGCGCAAGACGGATCCAAGATTCAGATGATCAAGAAACGAAAATGGGCGCGCAATCGATTAGAGCGAGAGAGAGAGAGAGAGATAAAACAGTTGCGAGAAGGGAGGATGGGAAGGGGTGGGGAAAGAGGAAAGAGCGCGGGAGAGAACGATGAGGAAAACAAAGCGGGGGGGGAGAAGAAAGCTTCGGATGAGTGGCGCCGTCAACAAAAAGAAAAAGAAAAGGCACCGAAACAGTTACAGCTTGCCTATGTCCTAAACCAATTCAAAATTGAAATCACCATATCCGCACGCGAAAAGGACGACGCGGGAAAAGAATGTCCTACGCCTATTCGTATCCTCACAAAATTCCGAGAGTTTTTCCCAACGCGGCCGAGAACATTCACACACAAAAAGGACACGTCGCAGTTTCGCTTATCCCGGAATTCCCAACTGTCGGACCCAATTCCAGTGCGCTCGCTAAAGCGCGCGTAACTTCCTATGCATTTCTCGAATTGCAAAAGAAAAAGCAGAACCTAAGAATCACAAAAGCTTTCGGAAGATGGGAGCCCAAAACGCGGCGCCCGAAATCAAGAAAACAAACGTGGTGCTTGCAGGGTCGGTATGATACAAGAAAAATTCAAACCAAAGGGGTACGAAAGATAGCACGGGTTCGGTAAGTAGTTCGTCACATATGTGATGCGCAGGGGGTTTCCAAAATTATGCGATCTCCTGATTGCATGTCACAGCGGAGAAGGAAAGAGGGGGAAGAGTGATGCATGAGGAACCAAGCAGATAATCGAGCCAGAGTTCATGTTGACGCCAACTTCAATTGCAACCTCCTCGTGAGTCTATTGGCTCGTGCTGCTGGAATCGTCGGAGGTCGTCAAGGTGACGCCATCATCGTCCGCTGGTTCTCCGTGTGCTCTGCACCCCGGCTCGTTGCGGCCCGTCGAATCAGAGCGTAGGTTGACGTCATCGTCAATGGCATGATCTTCGCGAAGCTTACTGATTCGTGTCGTTCTCCCCTGTCGATTGGGTGAAGGGAGGGGGGGGGAATAGTCATGCGATTGGGTTTTACCGCCTTGTTGGAATCGGTCAGTAGAGGCTGTACATGGAGGGACGTCCGCAGGGACGACGGGGAGGAAGTGGGGGTAGGTAACGATTCAACCCTTCTACTGTCATCGGAAGTTTCGCATCACGAATGATCCGGTGAAAACGAGGGAAGCGATCGCCGCTATGAGGGTGAGAGGCGAGGTAGTCGCGGAAGAGGGAGGAGAGGGTGTGGAAGAGCGCTGCGCGAAAGAAATTGTAGTGGCGACAGGCGGGGGTCGTCCCCGTGGCTACGCAATAGACTTCTACTACGTTGCACTGCTCCCACGCAACGCTGAACAACAGGATATGTAGACAAAACGTGGGGGCAGCGAGTTGAAGGGGGTGGTGAGGGTAAATAGTAGCGATTAGGCGCGTAGAGTAGAAATCACGGAAGAGATGGGGATGGAAGGGGTGGTGGGGGAAGGTGACGGGGGTGTGGATCTGCTCGAGGGTGAGGTAATCAAGGGGACAGCGGGATAATGTCCGGAAACGAAGGCCTATCCCCCGCATCGGTACGTGGACGAACTGGGGGACGGGTGGGGCTGGAGGGGGAGGAGGATCGGCTCCGTCTCCGCCGTGAGGTGCTGGGGGTGGCCGCTGCTGGATCGCCATCCTCGGGCTTCGGCGGCTCCGGATCCCTGGCCGGATCGTCACCGATGCGCAGGCTTGCTTCGCTGGCGAACTCCAGCTGGCGTTTTTCGGTGGCAATTTCCTCCCGCCTCAGTGCTGCCTCAGGATCTTCCGCCTCCATACCAGTACGCGTCGCCTCCTCCGGCAAGGCTTCCCACTCAGACCCGGTTTCTTCTTCCTCTTCTTCTTCTTCTTCTTCTTCTTCGCTCTGCTCGCCCTCGCTATACTCGCTATAGCTTCCCTCTTCCGATGTTTCCTCGTCGTCGTCACTTTCCTCCCCCTCTATCACCACCTCCTCTGCCTTCGGATAGAAAGCGTGATCGATGATGTCGTATGGCTTCAGATACTCCTGCCGCGACGGTAGAGAGTCTTCGTCCCCAGGCTCTTCCAAGCATGCACTCCACTGAAGATACGGATCCAACATTCACGTGAGTACGTGCGGAGCGGGGCCGTCGTCGCTTTGCGAAACGATGTCAAGAGAGAGATCGTCCGCCAATTGCACGATCGGCGCGATGAGTTCTTGAGTGATTAGCTGGCGATGTCCCGGCCGCACCGATCCGAAGAGAGAACTGAGGAGATGACCCTCCACGATAGTCCTCCAAGCTTGTATGATCAACAATTCCAGATTTTCGAAATACGCGGGATGCTCGCTGGTCCGTGTCCTCGTCACCTGCACTCGAGCCAAACACATGGACAATTCGACAATGGTTTCGCGCCAAAGTCGCTAATGCCCGGGATTAAGAAGCGGGACGGGAAGGGGTTCGATCGAGAGGGAAAGATGAGGATGAAGATCGGACTGCCAGAAGGTAGGGAAAAGAGAGGGGAGACCGAAGATGGCGAGAGGTGCGAGGGGGGCGGCGCGGTTCATCAGGGGCGTGGGAAAGCAACGAGGGTGAGGATCGCAACTGCTGGCTCGCGCGGAGAGAGGTGGACCCCGTCAAGATCAGGTGCAGAGGTCGGGATGAGATTGTGCCCTGGTCGGGCAAGACTGCGCTGCCACACGTTGGACACCTGCTCCGTCCACTCTCGCAGCGAGGTCAAGATCGCGGTATGCCACAGTGGATTGACCATACTGATGTCGCCGCTGAAAGCCGCGACTGTGGTGACGTGGCTCGTTCCGGGAGCCGGTCGCCGATGTACCGCTACCACCTCCGCCAATACTATTGCCTGCTGACTCCCTTCGAATCGAAAAGCGGCGGCTGCACACACACCCATGTCGCAGAAGAACTGCGCCAGGTGCCAAAGATCCGTACTAAGCCGTGGATGACGAACTTGCCGAATTTATGAGATGTGTCCACGTGGCTGCAACAGTTGATCATCGAGAGCCCGCTCCGTAATGAAGCTCATGGCGAGGACAGAGAGGAAGATGAAGGGCAGGAGGGAGAGAGCGGAGAGAGAGTTAGATCGTCGTCGTTCTCCTCGCCTTCGGAAGAGGAAGAAGGGGGAAGATCAGAGGGAAGACGAGGTCGGAGGTAGGAGGTATGTCAGACGATGGGGACAGAGCTATGGCTGGCACTAGCCTCGGGCGCGATGCGCACCGTGTTGGCGCCGTTGGGTCCGAGCTCGACAACGCGAAAACAACAAGAAAACTTGGGAGCGAGTTTCCGGTCGCGTGCACATTTACATACCTGCACTAGGTCCCCTAATTTATATTGATGCTGGGGCCCATCATTTCCATTTCGAGCCCCATAGCTACGGACCTGCCTACCGTGGGCCAAATCGGTCTCCTTTGTCGTTTTCGGGCTAGCTTCGGGACGGCCCGTTCCATTAAATCGGTATACCTTTTGGCCTTGGCCTTGAGGGCGGCATGCGTGTCTCTACCCCCTGCTTCGGCAATTTCCGAGTTACCCCGGTAGTGAACACAGGGGAGGCTATTAGTGCGAAGCTGAAAGGGGGTGAACCCTGTGGACTCATGAGGGGTGGCCCGATGAATTCCGACGATCTGATACACGATCTCGGGCCACGGACGCGTGTCATGCGCCGCTAAATTCCTGCGAAGGGCGAATTTAATCATACGGTTGGCATTTTCGGCCAACCCGTTCGACTTAGAAACGTAGGGTGCCGTATGTCGGAGCGTGATGCCCCTTCGCGCGAGCAGTTCCTCTACTTCGCCTTTGAATTCGGACCCATTATCGGTCAAAATTTCTTTCGTATCTAGATGGGTATAGAGGAACCGATCGATGTACGTGGCTATTTCTGCGGCCTTGCGGGTCTTGCAGGGGTAGACCTCGATGTACTTGTATCTATTAATACTAAAAGGATATAATATTCACAACGGTTTGGGCCAGGTGGCACGTCAATATATGTTGTGTCCATACTGACTCGCTGGAAGGGGCGTTCTACTTCCATTGGTACTATCGTGTTCGGTCCCCGTATTGAGGCGCGATCAGCGGCACAGACCAGACAATTGGCGATAACATATGTGATATCATCTCGTATATTGGATTGGTTCTGGTCTATAGTTGCCTCCGTGACACGTATAGCGAAATGAGCGGTCTGTTCTTCGTGAGCAGATCGGGTCCAATCATATCTCTGGAATGGATGAGGAACTGTCAACCACGAACCCGATCCGTCAGTTTTACGCTTCTCCAAATGACCGTTGATCCATCGATAGTCCCGAGATCTCTCGTTAGCCCTGCGCCTGTCGTGTTTGGTGAGGTGACCCAATGATAATCCCGCTAATTTAGCTAGTAAAATTTTATTCGTCCAAACCTCCGCTCGACGGTATTTCTCGTCATATTCAGGTTCGTCCGTACGAACGGCCTCAAATCGAACCTCTGTGGGAAGTTTGGCCGTTCTACACAGGGGGCACCTCCTATTCGTCCGATAGCGAACGCAGGCCCCGTGCGCACGATTGACACACGTGGCACATTCTACCCAATCGACAAACCCGGTTTCGAAAGGATGACAGTCAACCCCATAAACCCGTGCAATACATGTACAAAAATAGCAGAATTTGTCGGGGAGGGTGACAAAGAAAGCGGAGGAGGTGAGAGGGGCAGAATTAGTAGGAGAAGAAGGGGTCGCAGAGACGGATGGGGTAGTCATGATGGCAGAGAGGGAGAGACGGGACTGAATTGCAGAGGGGGCAGAACAAAAAAAAAAATGGACCCCGTGTCACTTACTCCTTTGACAGGATCTTCATTTGGCCGTACCGAGGACCATTCTCCTTCTTCGGTTCGTTCCACGAAATCACCTCGTCATTCTTCGAAACCTTCTCAGGTCGGTGCAGTCGTGTCAATCCGTCCGCATTCCCGTGCCTTTCGTGTTTCCGGTGACGAATGTCAAAGTCCATGCTCTGCCGCACTGTTGCCCATCCCTCGATCATGCCCGAGTAATCCTTAGATTTCTTCAGGGCTAGAAGAGGCTCATGATCGGTTACCAATGTGAACTTCCGCCCATACAAGTAAGCTCGAAAGTGACTGATTCCCCAAAGCGCCGCGTAGCATTCTCCTGTTGGAGCGGCGTAGTTACGCTTGCAGACGGGCACCGATTTGGACGCATACTCCACCACGTTCTCAAGTCCGATTGGTCCCACCTGGGCTAAGATCGTCGAAATTGCCTCTGGCTGCCAGTCAGTAATGAGGACAAAAGGCTTTTCAGGATCCGACCTTATAAGGACCGGGGCCGAAATGAGGGCGGCCTTTAGTTCCGAAAACGCTTGATCACACTCTGGCGTCCTGATCAACGGCTGGTCTTTTCGCAGCAGATTCGTGAAGGTCCCGCAATTGCCGCGAAGCCCTTGATAAACCTTCGGTAGTATGAGGCCAGGCCCAGAAAGGCGCGAACCTGCGTAATAGTCGTAGGCACCGGCGCATCTCTGACAGCTGCCACCTTCTACGGCTCCGGTCTGAGTCCTTGGTCTGTTACCACGTGTCCTAGGAAGGAAATGGTGGTTAGGAAAAACTGGCACTTCTCGAATGCCACCTTGAAACCAGCATCTCGTAACGCATGCAACGCCCATTCAATGTGTTGCACGTGTCCTTCGTAGGAACTCGAATACACCAAAATGCCATCCATGTACACAATCACGCAGTAGTTAATGATACTCTGCGCCAGACGAGTCTTCCGCACAAAGTTCTGAAAGGCCATGTTCATGGCTCGCAGGAAAGTTGTGGGAGCATTGCAGATGCCCATTGGACATCGAATCCACTGCCACGTATCTTCGAAGAGTACGAACGCAGTCTTCGGGCGATCTTCCTCTCGAACAAGAAGATGATGGAACCCATGGCGAACATCAAACTTGCTGAAAAATCGAGCACTCTCAATCGCATCCAACAACTCGTCAATCCGGGGGAGAGGGTACACATCCTTGATCGTGATATCATTCAACTTTCGATAATCGATGCAAATGCGAATTCCTCCGGCCTTTTTAGGCACAATTACTACGGGAAAAGACCATGGTCCTATAGCGGGTTCGATCCATCCATTAGCTTCAAATTCTTTGATCCACTGAAAAGCGGCCGCTCTTTGAGCTGGTGAGTACCTATAAGGAACGCAGCTAATGGGTGGATGATCCCCCGTGAGAATGGCATGTTCAATCACGTTAGTTAGGTCGATATTATTATCGCGCACACTCAATACTTCCACGTAGCCATTCAAAACACTAATTAGCTACTTTTGGAGTTCAGTGGGGACGTGGTTTGGGAGGGAGATTGTCGGTCGTCCAGGGATCTGAAGAGATATGTCGACCCAATCAGCCGGTCTTTCCCGTCGCTCATGGACACTGGAAAAAACAGAACTAATGGTGCGAACAGAGAAAACAATCGCAATCATCTGCAATTCAGCAGGGCTGATCATTTCGGTTTTCTTGGCTTCGACATCAGTCTCTGAACCGACCGATGTTTTTTCCACAGTTAGTCCTGTTAGATCCGTCATCTCCTGCATCAGATCGGGTACATCGCCTACCGGTGCTTCGGCCTCTTGTTTAATCAAGGCGATGGTCGCTCCCATTGTTAGTAAAGATCTTGGTGGGAAAACAGAAACATCCACATATTGTTCTGTCTGTTGGTAGCGTGCTCGTAAGGAAAGCGCTCCCTCGTACAAGGTGCGAGGGGGTTCCAAATCATCTGCTAGGTCAGATACTTGCTGGATGGGTTCCTCGAGGAGGGTTGAAGGACTAATCCGGGTTTCCAGAGGCGCGGGCGCGCTGTCTTCCGAATCCACGTGGAAGCTTCGAGCGGTTCTAGGGCATACTCGAAACTCTTCGGGGATTTCGTGTTCAAAAAGTTCGACCAGGTGCTTCCATTCATCCTCACTAGGCATTTCTTCTTCGTACACCTGTTCCCCAATTCCGCTACTGATGTCCGAGGAGGAAGGTTCCTCGGGATCGAGGCCTTGAATCATCCCTACTAGGAAAGCGTTAGGAGTTCGTTTTGCCGTCCGGGTGAAAATCCGCAAGGGGACAGTCTGAGGCTTTCCCGCAATTTGCGTGAGCACCAGTTGTTTGGAGTCGAAATGCAGACGAGCACCTACCGCCATCGCCCAAGGTAATCCTAACAACACAGAATAGGAGCGCACATCTATCACTAGTGCGTTAACAAGGACATGTACTCGTCCGACCTTCACAGCCACATTCTCAATAATACCTATGATGTTCATTGCTTCCTCGTCGGCAGAGACATAATTGTCTTTGCTTGATTGAGGAAGAATGGATCCGAGTCATCCTGTCTTTCTTACTGTGTTTAAGGATATGGCCACTGCGGAAGACCCAGTATCGATAAGGGCGTTAAACGGTTCACCTGTTTCAGGTTCAGGTGGTGCAACCTCCTCAGTTCCTTCCTTCTTCTTCAACATTTGTTGTACTCGCTGGTACGTGAAGCGCTTTTGATTTTTCTGGCAATGTTGCAGGAGTTTATCGTTTGCAGCTTCGGAGATGGTGAGAAAATGCCCTACCGGGATCGGAACTCGGATATCCAGCTGCTTAAGCGCTCGTAATACATCCATTTCTCCCGTCCGAAACTATGGACCGGGATTGGATTCACGATCGACCCATTTAAGATCATCATGGGCCGATCGGATCGCTCCAACCATGCCGGCGAGATGAAGGTACTCGAGTGAATCGACCACGTCAGCAGCGTCGGAGGAGGAAGAAGCTCCCGAGGTTGAAGCAACTGCCGTTGAGGGGGAGGGTTGCTCATATGCAACAAGTTCCCCTCCTTGGGCCGTGTCCATCAGTGCGGCCACTCGTCCTTGGTTCAGAGCCACAGGGGCCGCGGCTGGTGGGGGTTGATTATGTTTCGGCTGCGGGCAATCCCAGGCAAAATGTCCGGGCTGTTTGCAGTTAAAACACTCGACCTTTCGTGCTGGATTAGCTAGGTGAGGGAACTGTGGGGCGTACCCAGGTGTAGGCGGGGCAGGCAAGAGGGGAAATGACGCAGGGGCAGGTCGAGCAGGGGCCGGGTTGGGCTTAATTAGCCTGCTCATTATCTGTTCCATCCGCTCCATGTGAGCTGCTTGCATTTGAACCAGGTTGCTCATCCATTCAGATTGCTTAGTGGTGACCGTATGGATCATTTGTGCAAGATATAAATTTGTTACGGCCTGAGAGGGGGAATCGTTGGGGATTCTGCTTTTAAGTGTCGCTACTTGTGGATTCGTTGGGGGCAAAGACGACGAAGCTAACGGGATATCAGAGGCGGTCCCGTCGGGGAGGTCATGGGGATAAAACCGTTCTACCGCCTGTAACCATGATCGTCTTTTAGCTGCTACGTCCTGTATCGTATCTATGATGTCTTCGTCTCCCTGACTGATATATTTCTTTGTATCGGTCAGGTCTAACTCGAGGGCTTTAGCGATGATAGCCGACAACTGGTGAGTTTTCGGGGGAACCTTTTTCTGTAACTTCCCTTTCAAAGTCCGACTTCGTAGATGATCGATGAACAAATCTTGAGCGGGTTTCTCATCTCGCCCAGATTTGTCCAACGTGGTTTGAAATCGATCCATGAAATCAGGCAGCAATTCCCCTAGTCCTTGCGGACGATTTTTGAGTACGTACCAGGCGGCATCTTCACTGACCGTATCGAATCGGGCCAAGAACGCTTGTTTGAAAGTATTCCAATCTACCCACGTGTGCTTTCTGAACCAGTCATGCGACGTATTCCGAAGTAGCAAGGTAAGAACGCGGGGAAGATCATCCGCACTGTATCCTTGAGCTTCGACGACTTCCAACCAAGCTTCAGGATGGGTATCGTTAGGGAAGAAGGGGAAGGGGGCAGGAATGCTAACGACCACCCTATTACCGTCTACCATTGGCATGGCGGGTACAACCGCACCAGATCGACACCTGGTCACTGGGCGGTCTCTTCGAGCTGGTTGAGGGCTTCTTCTACCTTTCGCCAGTTCGACTAACTATCATCAAAACCGACACGTGTCGGCTCCGATACCAACCTCACGCCTTGTGCTGTCTTTCGTTCGGAGTGCTAAGTTGCGGAAAAGGGGCCCAGAAAAACAGCAAGATGGAGTGTGCCAAGGATTTTTGGAAATTGAGTGTGGGGACACAGACAAAACTGAGATCCCCCGTGTTGGTTCGATGAAGTAAGTCGACCGTTTTTCATATGTCGCAAAATGCGTAGGAGAGTTCGGCGCGAAAGGAGAGAGAAATACAAATTCAATCAAAAAAGTATTGTCGGACTTCCCACCGTGCTACGGCCCTTCGTTTATAGCGAAAAGGTTTCGGCACGCTTCGCGTGTTTCGTCTTCGTATTAAGTCCCGACGTCCCGCACTAGTCAGTTCTGAGTCCGACGTGGAGGGCCTCAGTCGTGTGGCTCTTTCTCTGTGTTCGTCTTCGCTCCGTACGCGGTAGTGGAAACCCTTGGATTCGTAGCGCTCAAAGCGCTGGCACTCGGTGCATAGAGTGCGAGGCCAGTGGGGTTCTACTGTTGTCCACAGGATGACGATCAACTCGTTAAATGGCAACAATATCGAGTAAGGTGGAAAGTGCGTATCGATAATGACAAACCCAACCTCTATGAACCCTGAACAACAATTTTTCGGAGGGAAGTAAAATCGTCCGCCGATCCGTGCGACAGCTTCTTATACGTCGCACTCGCATACACGTGTCCTTTCCTCGTCGTAAGGAAAAGGTCGCATTGATACGGGAGATACGGGAGGCTGACGCTCGATCGAAGGGCGTTTGTCAGTTCACATGTCAATCAATTGCAAAAATCCCGAGACGTCACCAAGGAAAAACACTCGCGCAACCACTAATCAATTCTTTTTGACAGGAGAGAGGGAAAGAAAACAATCATCAGCTTGATCATGCATGGAAATGAGGGACGTACCCGCGACTCAGGTTTAGTAAGTCACCGCGGCGTTGATCCTCGACGCCTTGTTTCTCAAGGCTGCCCTGTAGATCGGTTGCAGATGTCGTGCAGCATAAGGCAGATGGCCTGCGCAGTGCATTCAAAACTACAGATCTAAACACTCTTGCATTCTCGAACAAAATCCCGTCGAGTGC
>BFEA01000464.1:1059565-1074067 GCA_003427395.1 Chara braunii | reverse complement strand
AGGGTGGTAGTGCCCGACGTGCGCAGGCGGGGCGTACACACAGTTTTTCTGAGCGCGCCCCCGTTTCTGGCCTTGGCGAGGCCGCG
This sequence comes from Chara braunii, assembly GCA_003427395.1. Taxonomy (NCBI): domain Eukaryota; kingdom Viridiplantae; phylum Streptophyta; class Charophyceae; order Charales; family Characeae; genus Chara; species Chara braunii. Next base: position 1,073,981 of record BFEA01000464.1, on the reverse strand, counting down.
CGAAAACTCGGCCGCGGGCCCTCAGCTGGCCAAGATCCGTGGCTTAGGGGGTCACGTAGCAGGCCAGTCAAGCAGGGCGGAAGGGGAAACGGGCACAGTCTGTATACAAATTCACAAAGTCGGAGTCAGGATCTTGGTTCTAGTAGACATAGGGGAGATAAATGCTCAGGCAGAAATAGCAACCACATTTCTCAACTTCAACTCCATTCTGTACATTAGCATTGTTCATGGGTTTCAGGAGACAGGGAACAGCGGATGGCAGAAGCCACCCCACATCAGCTCCACACTTACACAATACACTTCAAACTGTCACAACACTGCACAAGACTGCACCCCAAGCAATATGAAGAAGGACGCCACTAGGGTTTAAGGGTTTATCTTATCAATTACTACAACAATCACATATTCACATGCCCATTCACACAAACAACCACAATGTTCAGGTACCCTGGACCTGCTTTCCAGGGGAGAAACTGGGAGATGTATCTTGGCGAGGAGGAGCAAGGGAAGGAGTACCGTTTAAGAGGGACTATCTGATTACCTTCCAGAACTGGTTTAACATCAGCTGAGGGCTTCTTTGAGATCTCCGTATCTGTTCTGGATCCCTTCCCACCATCTGCGTTATCTTTGGTGGATCTTCAATGGTTTGGTATAAGAGAGACTTAAGTTTGGTGCAGTCAGGTGTTGATTAACTGGCAGGCTACTCCAGCCTGAAGAGGCAGCACAAAAACGAAAAAAGAAAAAGTCTCCTCTCTAAAAAAAAGGGGGGGGCATGGGACGTTGTACCCGGTTTCCAGCACGGTTGGTTTCTCTGGTTGTTTCATGCTTATGCTTTTCCTCAAACTTCTATATATTTCATAAGGCACGCTGAGCCCGGTTCTCAACACGTGTTGCTCCCCAACAATAGATTGGAGCTTATGTTGAAAAAAAAAAAAGGGGTCATGTAGGACAATAAACATTGAACACGGGATTCGTGAAAACCAGAGAAAACAAAATGTTGGGTTTGCATGAAGTCTATGTAGAGTTCAAGAAGTGTGTGTTTCAAGCGCAATTGGAGCATCATCATTCCACATGATCGAAAATGAAGCAAAAATGCAAGGAAAAAAAAACGTGTACGAGAACTCCGTTATGAGGCGAGTGCGAATCGGATTTTTTAAATTAAATTCCCAGCCAGCAAATGCATGTTGATTTCTAAGAACCAAAACGTCGCAAAATTTGCACATTTTTCCCCTCAGGAAAATCTTTTTCTTGTACTTGGTGGAAATAGTTAGAAAAAAGTGTTTAAATGTTACACTAACACAATGTTTTCCCAGCGTAGCCATTTTTTCACAAATATTTTTAAGTTGACTCTGAATCTCTTCATCAACTCGTCAATTTTTAACATAAAGTGAAACTCTCTTACAGGCCTGTAAGTTGTTCTTCCCTCATGACACACTTTTAAACTTCTCTATTCCTCGTAAGCGATTTGTAAGAAAAATGTTGAAGCCAGAGAGTCGTAAATGATTTGGTGTTCATATCACAAATGTTTAGGCAAACTTATTGTACTCTTAATTTGTCGATTTTAAAATCATAAATCTTTAGCTCGGTCGATATCCCACTCGCAGATACGTTCGTTTCCCACCGGGTATGGAAATTCAGGAAGCTCTCCCCTTGGTCGTGCAGACAGACACACACGCAAACAAAACAGGCAAACCAAAAAATCCCGAAAAAAAACAAGACTGAAAAAATTAAAATTGATGATAGATTGTTTCATCGGAGTTGCACCGACTCATCAGGAGGCTGAACCCTCGACAATTTGCGGAATCCCCGTATTTGATGGTTTGGGTCATGAACCCTTTGACCCTTGTTGAGGTAAGACTGTCCCCAAGCGGAACATAACAGCAGGCAGCAACCCTGTGGAGCACCAGGCAACATAGTAGAGGCAACACGACTGCACAGCGCCAAAAACGACTGCAAGGAACGGCATGGCACACAGGACAAGCAGCACGGCAACCATGTCGTGAAGCACAAGGCAACACAAGCAAGGCAACCATACTGCGAGGGACGACAGGGCGAGCGGACCAGCAAGTCGGCAACCGTGGAGCGAAGCACAAGGCACCCGCAACAAGGCAACCAACCAACAAGGCCCACAAGCAGCAAACACGGAAGGCACGGTCAGTGGATGAGCAGCACGGCAGCGGAGCAGCGAAGCACAAGGCAACACCAACAACACAGCCACACCGCACATCGAACACATCAACCTGCAGAAAACCACATGCGAAGCAAGTGGGACACAGGCAGCAGGGCAATGGCGGAGCGCGGACGAGGACGTCCACACATCTAACACGGAGCAAAGCAGCACATGACCTACTCACATCACGATTGAAACCCGCAGATTGTTGGTTCCCACCACCCACTGAGCCAGGGAGTCACTCCGACGAGCATCCGTCATCACCTACAGGCAACACAGACATCCCGAACCGAACAGCCCCCATAAGAGTGCAGTAGGCACTCCAAACGAGGAACCACCGACTGTTTGGCACTACTTAAAGGTGCTCAGTTGGGCACACAAGAAAAGAAAAAATCAGAGGGAGGACATACAACAGAAGAAAGACTGACAAACAAAAAATTGATTGTGTGTGTGTGTGTGTGTGTGTGCGTGTGTCCCACCCACATTCCCTCCATGCGGAAGGCAGGATGGAGTAGTGTCCTGGGGCACTAGGCCATTCAGCCTCGTGCCCCATGGACTCCGCACACGCATACAGACAAACACATGCACACACAATAACAGGTAGGATTCTTAGCTGAAAACGTCAAGAGGATAGTCAGATGCACGGGGAGGCTTCCACCGGGGATGGTGTCCTTCACCATGAACTAGCAGCAAATTCATTTGCCATTGGTATCGAGGTCCCGCATGATATCACAACTCGACAAGGTGGATTCAACCCCCTCGATAGCAACAGGGAGGACATATACATTCCCCCGCTATGTGTGTGTTTTGGACAAACAGTGTGCTACCGCAACGCTCATCGTGACGAGCTTCGTTTGAAAGCAGGATCAAAAGTCGTACCATCAAAAGGTTGAGTGATCCGCATCGTATGGGAAAGGCACATACATCCCAAACACGAAAGCAACAGCCTATGTGCATACATCGACCTCTATCTTTCAACATTCCTACTAAGACCAAAAAAACACGGCCTGAAGGCACTAGGCCACAAGACCATAAAAGGAAAGCAAGAGACATTAACAACTAGCAACAACGCTAAACAGTGAACCAAAAAAAACTGCAGACAGTCAACCAGGCGCACAAAGGCATGGGGTAACATTGGATGGTAACAAGCAGAGGTTGGGGGGCCAGGGGGAGGCGGCTAGGCAGATAACACACACGTGAACAAAACAGGCAAACCACAAAATCCCGAAAACAAGCAAGACTGAAGAAAATAAAACTGATGATAGATTGTTTTGTCGGAGTTGCACCGACTCATCAGGAGGCTGAACCCTCGACAATCTGCAGAATCCCCGTATTTGATGGTTAGGGTCATGAACCCTTTGACCCTTGTTGAGGGCAGACTGTCCCCAAGCGGAACATAGCAGCGGGCAGCAACCCTGTGGACAGTGTGGAGCACCAGGCAACACAGTAGAGGCAACACGGCTGCACAACACCAAAACCGACTGCAAGGAACGACATGGCACACAAGACAAGCAGCACGACAACCATGTCGTGAAGCACAAGGCAACACAAGCAAGGCCACCATACTGCGAGGGACGACAGGTCTCGACCGCGCTAACTTCCAGAAGTCTTAAAGAGACAGTTAATTGCGCTTGCAAGATTTATAGCATGCATCCTTGCGCGAGATACCCGGGGTTGTGGCTAAGTGAAAAAAGAAGGAGAAGGAAGTGCCTACATCGGTATGGCCAGGCCGCGGCGTAGGGGACGTAGCCTCCCTCCACACATCGATCCAGTCATGCAAGCGTTCCGGCCAATTAGGACAAAGGGAGAAGTACACGCGCACATGGACGCCACAAAAGATATCAAGAACAAGAGGATTACAGTTGTAATTATGCCCGCCAAAACAAAAATTACAGTTACACGCAAGGATGAAGGCGCGGATAAGTCAGAACACAGATCCTGACGCGGCAAGGCATGCGCCAGCAAGAAGCGCCGTGCAACAAAACCTGAGACGCGCCTAAATTCCTAATCTAAATCCTAATTGCAAAAAGAGATTCCTAACGGAGCAATTTCCGAGAGCTCACGGGGGCTCGACCTCAGTTTAAAAATTCAAAAAGATTTTCCCGCGCGACAACTGCGCCAAAATCATCATTTACCACAGCAGAACAAGAAAGAAGCCATGGCAACAGTTATCTTTCTCGCTCGCCAAGGCGCAATCAGCTACCACTCGTCACAAGATTTCCCCGGCCTCAGTTTCGAAAAACAAGAAAATCAAGGGCACCCATGTAATCCCACTGGTCCTCCCGACTCAACCCCCAAAAGTAGCCTTGCGCAGAAAATCACGCGTTGCAGAAAACTGTTCGTCACAAGGGGGGGAAGGGGGGAAGGGGTTAAGGGGGGGGGGCATTGTCGGTGGCGAGGGTGAGTCAGTGGGGGGGTGTATTGGAGGTGAGGAGGGCACGGAGGACTGGGGTGGCTGAGCACATGGGATGACTGCCTGAAAGTCATTTTGATTGGGGAGGGCGAAGTGTCGGGGGTGGCGCCATTGCCATTTGTGTCCCTGTTCCATCCACTGACCCCAGACCATCCGGTTGTTTGTGTCCAAGTCTCCCAGTTTCCTTCCTGGATCCAGCCAGGTTGACTTGAATGTTTGTATTTGTTGTTGTTGTTGAGTGAGGTCCGTTGTTGCTTTTGGACTGACTTTGAGGTCTGTCCACGCTTTGTGAACATTAGCTCAGAGCATCTTGTCCACGCTTGAACGCTTTGTGTCCACACTTTGTGAACATAAATGTCTTATCGTTTCAGCCATCTGTTTTTTTACCTGTAAGTACCCAAATGTGTGACACTGTTCTTTTCTCTCATGTGAGCATCTTGTCCTCCAGATCGTGATAATCAGTTCAAGTCTCGTGTATTTGAACAGATTTGATTCGGAGGTACTCCATATTAACACATGGGTGGATTGTTGTCCCAGTAGGAGTGTGGCGGAATCCCATGGCAGGTCCTTCCCTGTAAGCGACCTCCGAGCCACGACCGCCATCTCCATATCTGCAGTGCCATAGGGCATTCTAACAGGCAATATTCTAAATCTGCTATTCTCTGGGGGGATGACTTCCCATAGTACGAGAAGATTGGGGACAATATTCCTTTTTGTTCCAGGTTTGAACTTGCGATGATCCGATCGCCGATCGGGCGTTGGTAGACACCTGTTACAAAACAAGATTTGCCAGAGATCACTGATCATAAAAATGCCCCTCTTCACCCATAAGAGCCAGTGAGATCGTTCAACTTGGTGAATGGAGAACGGCTGTCCTGTAGAGGATGTGATCTGTGGGTTACCAAATAGCGGCTGTCTCCAGATCCCGTGCCATCTGGCTGGAGTTGGCTGCTTTGTGGGCCCCACCTGTCTCCATAGGGAGAGAATTTTGATCCAAAGTGGGTTGTTTGGCAGGTCCGCCCTGCTGGAGCCGGGGTTTGCATTGCCGTGTTTGGGTACGGCAGGAATGGACCAGGCGGGATTCGTTAGCCAAGATGGCACTTGTGTGTCTGCTTGTTTATTGTTGTTTGTGGGGCGAGGTTTGCGAGCTGAATATGGGCCAGCCCTGCAGACCCTAAAGCACCAGTACATGGGCACCTGGGCGGCGGGCCTGACAATTCGAAATCTGGAAGCGCGAAACGAAAACGCGACCGCCGATCCAATTTATCGACAACAGACCCAACACTTGACGTTTCAGCCCGATTTTCTTGTGGCGACGAGTTTCGGACTGCAAGGCTGGGAACGTGCACTTGTGGTTTAAGGACCCTGATCTCTTATCCCTGGGACTCGGAGTCCCGGTTCTTGCTTTGAACCCGTCTTGCACCTGCTTACCCTGACCAGCGAGACCTGACAGTGCCTTACTCTCGGCACCTAGCCCGCTCCCTTCGCTTCGTTATGATTCTGAGAGCGCCCAGCCCCCACCTCTTCAACCCTAAACCCTGGACTAAACCCTTGCTCCTGCACGGACCTGCACACCCTTGATGACCCTGGGCTTTTTTTCCCTGGACTCCCTTGTCCTAGCTTTGAACCCGTCTAACCTCGACTTACTCTGTCCATGGAGACCTGACAACTCCTGACTCTCTGCACCTAGACTGCTCCCCTACTGATGGCCAAACCATTGCAATTTCACTAGTGACAGCTCTCAGACTGATGGGGAGAAAATGTCTGGGAATTGGTCGGGGGTTCTCAGGGGAATATTGCGGTCTATCTGCGACCAATCAAACTGTATCTTGCCCCATAGTGCAATAATAACTCTTTGTTGTGACTCTACTGAAAAAGTTACCCCTTCAATTTTTCTTGCGTGCTTTTTTCCATTTGGCCCGCAGCTCTGTTGGCAGGAATTTCTTGATGGTTCCACAACCGGGGCCCCGTCTACCGTGACTCGGAAGCGGCGGCCCGGGGAAGGGGGAAGCTTTGCCTAGTATCGGTAAAGAGGCTCGGGGGTCGTCTGGGTACGAATTATAGGGCGAAGTACCAATTATAGGAGTCGCCCGGCTTGGGGGTCGTCTGGGTACCAATTATAGGAGTCGCCCGGCCGGCCGAGGAGCTGTCTTTTTTTTTTTTTTTTTTTTTTTTTTTTTTTTTTTTTTTTTTTTTTTTTTTTTTTTTAAGTAGTGGGACTGATGCGCCCATCTTTGGTCATAAGCTCTTGATTTTGGTTCATCGGTTTAAGCTCTTGATTTTGGTTCATCGGTTTTGGATCATGCTTGGTGGTAGAGAGCATCTGGACTGCCGCCGCAGAGAATAGATGGGGCACCTATTCCCCCCCCCCCAAAAAAAAGGGAAAAAAAAGAAGGCTTGAAAAGACTGAAAACTTGTGAAAAGGCTGTTTATTGACAGTGAATTGAGTCCATTCCAAAAAAAAGGAAAAGAAAAGAAAAAAAGAGGGAACATTTATTGGCAGCAGGTATTCTATTTGTACACCTTTTCCCCCCCCCCAAAAAAAAATAAAAAAAATTGTACACCTCTCAGTCTGGAATCAGATACGCATTCCTGAGCTGGATTGTGCGCATCCCATGCATCCCATGTAAGACAGCCGAGCTGGATCTTTCATTTGGGATATATATGAGTGGGATCCGGACAAGGACATGTTCTGGACCTGGACCTGGACCTGGACCTGGGCCTTGAGATTGATACCGATCAGGACTACTTTTTTCCTTTTTTTTTTTTTTTTTTCTTTTTTTCTTTGAGTAGATCTAGAAAGAAAGTCCTTTCGAGAAAGGAAAAAAAATCAACGGGGTCTTGCCAGTGCATTGTTTGGCTTATGATTGACAAAGTTATTAACCACTACAGGGGGAAGGTCCCACTATCAAAGAGGATTGGAGTGAAGGCCTGAATCTGGACGTGTTTGTGGACACGTGCTGAAAATTGAGATTGAACTGCTTTTTTCTGCATCTCTGCTTAAAACACGTCCAGATTCAGGAGCTTGATCCAATCCTCTGTGCTAATGGGACCTCTTCCCAGAGGGCAGAGGGCGCGTTGATGGAGAGCAATAAAAATTAGAAAAAAGGGAAAAAAAAAAAGATTCACTGTCTTTGCCAGCTTTTCACCAATTTACATAAGGTCTTTTGATCCATCTGGAACTTTCAGGGAATTCTCAACACTAGGACTTTCTTGATGTATCCGACCATATTTAAGACCCGGTACCTTCAGAAAAGGAAGTACTATGCCATTACACCTGCACCATGCGCAAAGGCCTTGGCTTTGGATGACATTTGGCCTCGCCAGACTGCTTGGCGAAACGAAAAAAGTACAAGTGCATCTTCCCTAGAAAGTGGCCTCTATGCATCCGTTACTATTTACACTATTTATAGTAATGGATGCATCTGGCCACATGGGAACATGCGCTCATCTGGAGACTCCCTATGCGAACATGCAGCCATACTTTTTTCGTTCCACCGTGGTGTGGTGACGCGCATTGTGTTTTATCCACTACATACTTTTCTCTTTTTTTTTTTCTTTTTTTTTTTTTGTTTGTTTGTTTGCCTTTGATATTGTGTGAACAAATTGTTAACAGCAGCTTTTAATTGTTAACAGCAGCTTAAAAAAAGTAAAAAATAAAAAAATTGTTAACAGCAGCTGATAAACTAGTAGTTGCAACCAAAGTCCACTTTCAGATTTTACTGTGCCCCCCCCCCCNCCCTCCCCCTCCCCCCCCCCATTGTTTTCCCCTCCCTCCTTCTCCCCCTCTCCCTCTCCCTCCCCCTCCCCCTGTTTGTCTTCCCCCCTAAAACTCACCCTTTTTTTTTTCTTTTTTCTTTTTTTTCCTCCACATCTTCTTGTAGATTTTTGTCTTATTTGACAATAATCATGGACAGTCACAAGGTTCTAAATTAAGTAACCACAACAGCAGACCACTCTTTCATAGTGCACACACACTGCACGAGGGGCATGACAACCTCCCAGCCTCTTCTTCTTCTTCTTCTTCTTATTCTTTATTTGTCAATATTTGATCAATATTGCCATTATTGTTTTATTCATTATAAATTCTAAAATATTATGCAAAAGTTTAATATGTACGACGTTCAGAGTACAATAAAGTGTAGTTAAAAAAAAAAAAAAAAAAAGTAAGACCTTCCGTCAACTTCCATCGCCACGCAATCAATATTCCATGAAAGGCCGTCCTGTCCAGTTTTGACAGGTAATTGAATTGGTTGGGCTTCAAGAATTAGCCTATAAAAAAAAAAAAAAAAAAAAATCCATCAATGGGACAGCTGGTTCAAGGACTGATTTTGTAACGGCTTCATCAGCAAGTCCTGGTACGGTTGGCTGATCCAGGCCCTTGTTGTGAGGGACACTATTATCATTATTATTATACATTAAAATTATGAAATTATCTTATTATTATTATTATTATTTTCTATTTTTTTATTAATGAAATACCGTCATGATCATGATAGCTATGATGAGCCTTTTTTTTTTTTTTTGYTKTTTTTTTTTTTTTTAATCCTTATCAAAGCCGGAAACGGGGTCCGGCGCATCCCTCACAAAGACAGACCGTTATGGCATGATCCGGGCACTTCCGCCAGGTTCCTGCCCAGGGCCTCGTGGGCCGAGGTCCCACTAGCAAAAAGGATAGGATCGAGCTCGTGAATCTGGATGTGTTTTATGCAGAGATGCAGAAAAGCAGTTCAATCTCGTCTCCCTGCACCTCTTTACAAACACGTCCAGATTCAGGTATTCGATCCGATCCTCTTTGCTAGTGGGACCACGCCCCTGGTTGCACTCAGCAATGAAAACTCAAAAAATCAACAAAATTGAATGCTGTAGTGGGAATGGTAGAGCCGTTGGACTTGACGTACGGAATCCATACTACTGGGGCTAGGTCCCACTTAAGCGATATTGACCGTAGATAGCACAGATCACCGGCCAGAATCTCTTAATCCGTGCAAGTGGGACCTTGCCCCTGAGATCCAACACAGCCTGATCCTAGTAATGCTCCTATGTTTCGTTTTTTTTTTTTTTTTTTTTTTAATGTTTCTTCCGGGTTGTTTGTGAGGATTCCCGGCCTCTGATTCCAATTGTTAATGAAAGATTCAAATTCTTCCTAAAAAAAAAAAAAAAAAAAAGAATAATAATAATAAGAAAATCAACAATGCTGATCATGGTAGGTGCAGGGAATTTGTACCCTTTGACAAAAACCAATCCTTGCGCGGATTGCAAGGATAGAGGAGACTACAACAGCCAACAGCCTCCACAAACGCAAACCACTCGCATGCGGCTACCATGTCTGGATTTTTTTTTATTTTTTTTTAGCCTCCAGCTGCTCCATCTATGGGAGGCTTAGAGCTCAGACCATCATTTTTTTTCCTAATTGTTTTTTCGGTTTTTGCCCCCCCTCAGGCTCTTAGAGTATCAGGATCTGATTCTGAAGGACTCTGGACCTCTGGGGCCAAGTCCCACTAGCAGCCTTGAGTTTCCTTAACTCCTGAATCTGGACGTGTTTGAGGAGATGTGCGGTTGATGAAACTCAACGCCATTTCTGCACATCTCCACAAACGCGACCAGATTCAGGTGTTTCCTGTTTAAGGGTAAAATACACAATGTCCAGTTCTGACATTCGGCACGGGAGGGAGGGTTTCGGGTTTCGGCACCGGAGGGAGGAGGGAGAAGGGAGGGGGCCCCGGGGGTGCTGGGGGGGTGTTGGTGGGGAAGGGGAGCTTTGAAGGCCACGTGCTGATGGTCCAGGCAAGCCTGGGGTATTACACGGCGACAGATGGTACAATTTCTTTTGTCCGTTTTTTTTTTTTTTTTTTTTTTTTTTTGGGTACAATTCCCTTTTTTCCTATTTCTTTCTTTAAGTTCATTTTTTGTGCTTCAGCGAGGGTCGTTCAAAGTGGCGGGCCCGATGCTACAGCCCACATTAGGTCTGCGGCTTTTGATGACCACCTAGAGAGAGAGAGACGGNAGAGAGAGAGAGAGAGAGAGAGAGAGAGAGAGAGAGAGAGAGAGAGAGAGAGAGAGAGAGAGAGAGAGAGAGAGAGAGAGAGAGAGAGATTGTATTAGATTAGGGCTAGGGCTTTAACGTGAAATTAGGCGAGTTCATTTTTTTTTGCTTTGGCGGGGGTCGTTCAAAGTGTCGCGCCTGATGCTACAGCCCACATTAGGTCTGCCGCTTTTGATGACCACAGAGAGAGAGAGAGAGAGAGAGAGAGAGAGAGAGAGAGAGAGAGAGAGAGAGAGAGAGAGAGAGAATGACACTGTTATGAGAAGAGATTGATGACAATCCAATGGGGTTACTATGTTGGCATTTCGTTGATTGTTTTGACTTTGTGGATTTGTGCCAAGTGTTTATAATTCTTCAAATTGAATAGTTGGATAGGTCAGGTTACTATAGGATGCTGCCTCTGATGTTAGAATACTTCGTAGAACTAGTGGAAGAAGGATTTTTGCCCTCGACACAGTCATGGCATGAGCTTTGCCTGGCCGGAGAGCCTCGCTCAGCTCAGGGCGCGGCGATTTTTTGTAAGCGACGCCGGGCCCGTCTCGCGGCTTGATGTTAATAAAGTTTGATCTTCTTCTATAAAAAAAAAAAAGAAGAAAAAAAAGTAGTAGAAGAAGAAGAAGAGAAAAAAAGAGGAAAAATAAATAAATAAAAGAAAAAAAAAACAAACTACCTCTGAGCTTGTCCTGAAAATTTTTATTTGTTTTTCCACCCCCCCTTTTGTTTTTTTTCAATTATTGAGGGCCAGTGCCCAAGGCAAGAAGACAAAGTAAACGGGTTCCAAAATTCAGGTGCCGCAAGGTCTCCAATCCTACTTCATAAGGTGGAGCCCCCCTTCCCCTGTCTCCAAAAGTTACCATATTACCAGCAAGAAGCAACAAAACAAAATACCTCAGCCTAATTAACTGCAGTAAAAAATCCTGAAGGATGAAAATTGAGAATTGATGAAAATTTGGGATGATTGAGGATCATTTTGGATGATTTAGGATGTCAGAGTGGGTGATTGAGGTCATGAAATAGAGCTAGATGATGACTAATCGGAAAGATTGTCTACTCAGCACTGAATTACTATCCTATCCCTAATTTCCTGTATCCATTCCAAACAACCAATCACAATTGAGCCCGTGCTGTGCACCAATCAGGCCTCTTCCCGGTCTCACACCCCAATCTGTCTCGGTTACAGGGCAGCGCTACCCAACCCAGCTCCGACCATCGCCGGCCAGATTGTAGCCATTAGTCAAGTTTGCAGATTGCCTTCCTCCCTCGACAATTTCAGACCTCTATACAAAGCCTCAAGCTCCTACACAAGCAGGTTACAGGGCACTGCCCCAGCGCCGGCTAGCGTCGTTCTGGTGCCAACTCAACCTGGCCATTACACAAGAAGACTCAATTAGGAAATTAGCTAATCTAGAATGCCAACCAGAAATCAAGGATCTGATGATATCAGAATCCTGATCAGCAAAACTTTCTGATGATGAAATTGGACGAGTACCCTGAGATGATCACGAAGATGATGGATAATGATGACAACGCTGATGATTATTTCTCTCCTGGACCACCCCTCCTCTTCTTCCATGTATTCTCCTCCTCTCCCCTCATTTCCTCTTCTCCTCTCGCTGCCTCCGCTGAGCCCAACCCCGCTATCAGCATGAAGTTCCTATCAGCCCCAACGAGAGAGAGAACCTCCCCATTCCCTTCTACGTTGAGGTAACCAGTTCCCCCAAAAGGTGTACCTCAAAACTAACACTCTGACCTAGTCTGCCTCCGCCAGGAGATAATGCGCCCCCATACATATCTCCCAGCCCCAGCCCAGGTCAGCTCCCACCATCTGCATCTACTCCCTGTAGGACAATCACCTCCCACCTTGTGTTACCCCTGCGGAGTAGCGCTCCCTTCCTGACCAACCTACCTACCAACTAGACCATAGCCTATCCGGGAGATGAGAATATAACCACCAACACAGAGATAACTACTGATTCATGAAAAAATGAATAAAGAAACCGTGATGAGGATGATGATGATGATGATAAAGATTCAGATTGGTAGATGATGATGATGAAAAGAAAAGCTAGGCAGCCATCTATTGAAAGTTGGCGGGGCGACGGTTTCGCTGGGGGGGGAGCGCGCGAATGCACGCTAACGAAGCGGCGATAGCGGCGGTGGCAGCGCCCGGTCGCCGGTGGCGGCTGGGTAGGGCGCAACGTTGGGGTATGAGGAAGCTGATCTTTTCCACTTTGCGCCTACCCTGCCAGGCACCATAGCTGTGCGAGAGCTATGGCGACAGTGCCCTGGCGTAGCCTAGCCCTTGAGTGGGTAGGGAGTGCCTTGCACTCGTACGCCATGGCATCCTGGCAGCCCCGCACCCGTCCTCCATACCAACTGATATAACTAATAAGATCTTGATACCAGAGGAGCCGTCCTCGCCTCAAGCCTCCTGCCGGAAAGGGGGGCCTCCTTTTTCAATATCCAAAGGCCGTGTGCTGCATTTTATGACACGTCACCCCGACTGCTGTGGTCATTAGGAAAAGCTTGGAAGACGGAGCGGCACATCTGGACGCAGTGGGAGAGCGTGCGGCTGCGGTGGCAGCGCTCCGGCATGTTCAAGGCTACATCAAGTCTCGTTTGAGCTGTTTATGTCGCAAGGCAGTTTGATGCTCATTCATTTCACGTTCTGTTTTTACTCAATTTGGTTGGTGCTTGGTCTCCTATGTCCTGTCTAGTTTTTTGTTGCTGGTTTATGATGTAGTTTGAGGGCCTTGTCCGTTGGTTTTGAGTTCTTATGAATGATTGAGATATATTTGGAATTCTTTTTTTTTCTGGAATTTTGATTGGGTATTTCATTTCTTCCTTTGAGTATCGTCTTCGTAGTAGGGCCCCTCGTGTGATTGATCGATGTGGTCAGCCGTGTCGTGCTGTGGCTATGATTAGGGATCTGTGCTTGATGTAACAATTTTTCAAAAGTATATGTTCATTCACAGGTTCTTGTCGTTCTTAAATGCTGGTTAGGTTTTGTGGATCTTCTTACTCTATTAGCAGTGTGGGTTAGGGTTTGTTGGTTGTGCGTAGCAATTGTTGCTATAATCGGATATCTTGTAGATTTCTGGAATCTCGATGGGGTACTTCACTTCTTTTGTGTGCTGTCCACATAGTAGATTCCTGGGACTGCCTCTGCTGTTGGCAATTCTTGCAGTGTTAGTAGACGTGTGGTTAGTTTTGTTCTGGTTTGAGTAAGAGCCAAGTATGTAGATAGGAAACTACGGATTGCATTTAGTTGGATTAGTAAGGTATGGTTGCTGTTTATCGGGACATGTTGAAGTTTATTTCCCGAAAGTGGTTGTTCTTTACGCGCAGGAAACAGGGATGCAGGGTCACCCAAGCCTTGAGTGGTGCGGGGAGTGTTCCACGCTCGACCAATGGTCATCCTGGGAATTCCTGCATATATTTCCACCACTTACATACCTATGGCAGAACCTGGGAAATTAATATGATGATCTCTGCTGGGTCCGTAAAGCCCTGAAGCCTTATGGGTGACGGCGCCATCAGCAGGAGTGGGAGACTCACTAGTGGCGGTGGGAACGTTTCCCTGGCCTGAAGGGTAATTTAATTTTCAGACATAACCGCGCTTGGAGCTACAGGGTTGTTTACTTTCTAAGAGTGGCGGATCTTCAAGTACACGAACAGGGACACAGGGTCACCCAAGCCTTGAGTGGTGCGGGGAGTGTTCTACGCTCGACCTTGTGCCAATTGAAAATCTCGTTGGTATCTTCTCCACTCTTCTATTTTGTGGGTG
>BFEA01000464.1:1037625-1055902 GCA_003427395.1 Chara braunii | reverse complement strand
TGGGTGGTTCTTTGAGCCTGGCTCGTAAGCAAAACTGGCTGAGGCTGCCAGGATAACTCCGGGTCGAATTGTGAGGTCCCCGGCCTCGTCCCATTGTTTTGTTATAATACATATTGAAGCTTTCCAAAAAAAAAAAAAAAAAAAAGTTGGCGGGACAAGCCGGTTGTCCTTGTGATTGGCTACTGTGCTGATGTAATTTGCCTTGGGCACTGGACCCTTCTAATAATAATAAAAAAAAAGACAAAAAAAAGAAACGTCATCACAAAAAAAAACAAAGAAAGTTGAAACCAACTGTGGGCATGCGGTCCCCCGTTTTCTGAACCAGCGGACCCCTGCTCTATACCCTCTGCTGCTTTATTTAATTTTTTGTTTTACTTCCCATCTTAGTAGATTATCTGTCTCACGGCCCGCCGTTTGATCCCAAGGATGAGTTGGTGGAAAGGAGGGGCGCCGTCACCATGATTACGTACTACATCCTTCCTTTGTTTCCACAGATATACCCAAGGACAGTAGCCCGAACCGTCTCAAAACACTTATTATTCTCTTGATCTTGAACTCCAGATCACCGCTGTACCCAGCAGTACTCGTGGCTACATTTTCTACTCCAAAATTGAATTCATCTCTAGGCTACCAGCCGGGCCGCCCGGGTGCCGAGTGGCCAGCCCGTGCAAGGACCAGGGAAGGTCCCAGCCRAAAAAAAAAAAAAAAAAAAAAACCTCGMAAAACTCCRAAAAAAAACTATGTTATGCAGAAAAATAAACTGAACAGTTTTTGCCTCCGGGTCACATTGAAATTCTGCACCAAATTTAGAATAAAAAATAAAAGTTTAATTTTTTATTTTTTTTTTTTTTTTTTTTTTKTTTTTGGCCCGGCCGGACAAGTGACCCCGGGCCACTCTGGTAGCCTAGATTCATCTCCAATTTTCCTTAAGTTCATGTTTCAAACAAATGAATCGAGTGTGTGTCCACAGTTCCCCCCAGTCTGTTGGTCCAGAAGCAACATTCTCCTGCTTCCATCCCAGTCTGTTGGTCCAGAAGCAACATTCTCCTGCTTCCATCGCTCCCTCAGTCACCGTGACACTTTGCATTTGCGCTGTCAACCCAACTACCTTCTTCCTTCTTCCCCCAAGTAGAACGCACGGTCATTTACAGCTGTATCTAGACTGAAAGATGGCTCAAATACAGCTATAATGACCGTACGTTGTATTCGGGGGAAGAAGGTAGGACATTGCTCTTCCACAACGTATCCTATCCTGCTGGGCATGCTGTACAGTACAGAAAGGTAGTACTTGTTTTTTTTCCATCTGCCTACCTGCCGGGGATAGAGCATCTCTGCTGGCCAAGTGCGGAAGGTGACTCTCATAGGTCTGTAATCCAGCCTCTAAAACAGCCTGGGCTTTATTCAAAAAAAAAAGAAGGAAGTAGGAAGGTACTAGGAACAGCATTATGCATTATCAGCCACAGCAATGATTATCCCGCATGCTTTTTTGCCATGACCAGAGTTTCCCAGGAAATTCCCGAAAGTGGGCAGTCTGGCTGCTGCAGTGGATCTACTGCATAACCTCTCTTTCTCCACCATGCCATGCGTGACATTGCAATCAACATGGTCACAGGATGGCGGAATTAATCATTGATGCATATTTAATTTAAGCCAACTGACAGTGTGCCAAATGACGGAAAAGCGAGACCACTCTATCTTCCTTCAACTTGAAGTTGCCAATGCATGGTGATCCCAGAACCAATCTCGGGGATCCAATATCAGATCCTTGGCCGCAGTTTCCATGCAGTACGGTAAGTTAAAGTAGAGACCTTGACAATGTATTCCTTTATTACTCTAATCAACCACACAAACCGCCGTACCGGCCCGTACGATCTTGCTTGGCTGAAAACCTGAAATGATAGGTGCCACTGCAGTCTGCATTAAACCACAAGTACACGGCCCCAGCCTTACAGAAAGTTTTTGTCTACGTATGAGCAGGCTTCCGAAATGAGAATTAGCTGGCGGAAAACGGTTGCCCTGACCCCAGACGGCGTCCCCTTGGCACTGGACTTGGGGGCGTAGGTTAGACCACACACAGAAGCAGAAAAAAGATACCTACGCATACAGGTCTCCTTCTTGGACTGCACTCAGTCCCAGGCGGGATTGGTCGAAGAAAGAGTAAGAGATGCCTGTGCTAGGTGGTTTAAGACCAAGTTCCTTTCCCTCATGGGGAGGGCCATGGTGATTAATGCAGCCATCTACTCCACTATCTGGTAATATATCCTCTCCATCCAGGGGCTTACCTCCGCAACGGCTTCATCCATAAGAAGATTGGTTACCCACTTCTTATGGAAAGGGGACTCAGAGATCCAATCAGTTATCAGCAAAGTCTCATGGGAGAATATAACAGCCAAGAAATTTAAAGAGAAGGAGGTTTGGGCATATTAGACCCAAAAATTCAGACCAGGGCACTTTTAGCCAAATGGCCTGTCAGGGCCGTGACCAACAGAGAGAACAAACCATGGGCTATTCTTGCCCAATACATCCTAGCAAAACACTGGGAATTCTCTGACCCGGCCACACTATGGCATGCTTTGCTGATGCACCCATTTGCTTTTTTTTTTTTTTAAGAATTGCCCTTGCGATATCCCTCTATCCTGGCGGTGGTAAGAGAACCGTCAGAATTGAGGGCTTATCTGTCGGGCTGCTCCATCTATTGGTGGGGAGCGGCACCTGCTGGAAACCGGGTCCAGCGTCCCATTGATACATAGTGTAGCACTGAGATTGGTGTTTGTTGTTTCCTGGGGCTGTGGTTATTATTGATTCATGCTGGGGCTCCGTCATCCCATGGAGCTGCTAGTATCACCCTTCCCTTTTTAGGATCACCCCTTATCTATTAACCCAGCCCTATTTCAGCAGCCCCCCTGTTAGATTATTGCTATGTCTGTCCCTGTAAACCCTTTACATCCTATTCCTCTTTACAATTTGACTGAACATTCGTATACCTGGGAACACGTCGTACCCCCCTGGATCAACCTAGTACCCTGCTACCCTCAAAGCAGTGCAGTTCAGGAGGGCATGTGTTGTTGTTAAGGACCTGACATTTGCTGCTGCACAGGCTCAGGTGTCACCACCACAGTGGCACCCCTGTACTGAGGATGGCTTCCTAAGGCTGTGGGCGTTTGACATCGTGACCACTGCAGGGGATCAATGTTTCCACATTGTAACCACTGCAAGTCAGCATCCCAATCTAAAAAGCATCTGTTTCCACGTTACTTGAATCAGCCTTTGTCCTCCGGGACACCAGTTAAAATTGGAAGGATACAGAGAAGATTAGCATGGCCCCATCAGATCTTGCTGCTATCTGGCGTTCCAACCAGTTCTGTTTGAGTCTCTTCAGCTCTCGTATGTATCACTACACTTCTCTGATCTGCTGCTTGTCTTCCATCTGCTCCATATCTTCCGATGTTTAGAAGGTTGTGGCATATAGGAGGTTTGTCCCTGCTGCTGCTTGAACCCGTCATTGCCTGGCCAGGGCTTGTATGCTGTGTCTGCACAGGGGTAATCCTAAGGAGATCAGAGAGAGGTAGGGGAGGATGGCTCAGGTACTGTTGGGAGCGGTGGGGGAGGTGGGGTTGTTTCAGGCGGGGGCTCTTCCGGCATCGGGGGTGTGTGGGTGGCATAGGTCGTTGTATTGGGTGTGGACGATGGTAGTGGGGGGGAGGGGGKGGGGGGGGGGAAAGGGTGTTTGTGGTAGGGTCCCCTCCGGCAGAGGGGGTGGAGCTGATGGTGATGGTCGTGAAGGGGGACACGGAGTTTGTGGCGGAGCTCCCTCCGGTTGCAGTGGGGGTGTCGGCGGGGGCAAGGACGTAAACGGGGGAGGGGTGTCCGGGAGCGGTGAATTTGGGTGTTGTGTTGTATGGCGTGGGCTCCCCATTGGATCCAGTTGGACACGTTGAGGTGAGGGGGCTACCAAAACTGCCTGTCTTGGTGACTGTCGGTGGAATGCAGGTAGCGTTTTCCAATGCCATCTGTGTTCCTCCATCCACCAAGGTTTCCACATGAGGTTCCAGTCCCCATCTAACGATGCAATCTTTCGGTCTGAATCTAGCCACTCCTGTTCGAAGGTGGTGATGAATTCAGCAATTTTGGTTTGATCAATAGCAGACGTGAGTTTTTCCTTAAGGCTTCTCCAGGAAGTAATGATCTAAAGGAAACAAAGGACTGGGAGATGAAGGAATCAGATGATTCAGAAGCACAAAGAAATGAAGTCGTGGAAGTTGTGGATGAAATTCTAACTGAAGAAGAGAAAAAATCAGAACAGAAAGAAGGTAATCATGAGAGGTCATCCACAATCGAAAAGGCCCAGTCGTCACAGACTCAACCACAAGCTCAGCAAAAATATTCTGAAGCAGCGGCCAGGACCACTCAACCAACGTGGGCACAAAAGGTAAGGGATACGCTACAGAACAGAACACTGCGTATCAAGAGACCAGCCAATGGTCCTCCAGGCACGCCGGCCGAGGAATTAAAAGTTCCTTTGAGAAATCTTTCCTCGGCGCGAGCATATTTCCTCTCTCTCTTTCTCCTCCCATCGGAACAGCTGGTCATCGACCAGGGGGGGAGGAAAACGTTGATGAAGTCCTATCCAATGGACAAACTGCAAACAGAGATGCAGTGTACACAAAGCACGCAAGTAATTTGATCTTTTATGGGAATAGTGCGTTCAAATCAACGAATGACAAAATTAAATGGAAATGTAAACGTCTAGAATCCATGAAAGACGGACCGGAGGCAGTGGTTGATTTTTTTTTTATCCAACCAATCTCGCCAACAGTTTTTACGATTCTATGTCTGTTTGACCAGGAGAAACGTCAGATGCATGGATGGAAAAGACTGAGATGGGAGTACTCCGATGTTAGAATCTACCCTTGGTTACCCAAGAAGGTGGGACCAGAGGAGAGAAGAGACCAATTGATGAGAGATTTCTATTGGGTGGAACTGCGCCATATCCCAATAGAGGTACAGGCGGCGTTCATCCATGACTTTGGACAGCAATACAAAATCGTGGACTTCATAGACCCGTTGCCACTGCATGTYGCCAAACGCGACGAYTATGTGATGATTGCGCTTGACTTGCCAAAGGAYCAACCATTCTCATTAGATGACATAATTTCATTCAAGTTGGGAGGAAGAATTTACCAAATCCACACAGCGCATAAATTTCGTCCATGGTGCTTCAAATGTAGAGCCTACGGTCATCTTACATCTGAATTTGTTTGTCCACAACACCAACAACATGCTCTTTCAGCCGAGCAAAAGCTCAAGAACGATCCGCAAAGGCCTCACCGTTGGATTCCTGTACTGCCAGGGCACGAGGATTGGGTGTTCAATGATGATCTTAATCCAATGGGTCAACCGATTGGATGGATTTGGGACGGCAGGGGTGATCTTTGGATGACTCCTAGACCTCCGGCGGAATGGTTACCTCCTCACCAACTACATCTTACCCAGCAGCAACAGCAGACTCAAAATTCTTCTCAGTTGAGATCAGGGAAAGGTGGGCAATCACAACACTCTCAACAGTCTCAGACCACCCATCAGTCCCAGTCGCAACAACCCCATCAATTGAAACAGACTCAAAAGGCACACCCCAACAAGGGGGTTAAGCCTACCGACACAACAGTAGCAACCATAAATGTTGGAGACCCAGGAAAAGATGCTACTGCGGAAAAAGCAGCAACAGGCCCATCACCTTCCTTTTATATGCCAAAGAATAATCAAGTTCCTACTACGGAATGAAGAGATAAGAGAACAAGCACCACCTTACAACCAAGCCATTCAAAACAACCTCTATTACAGGCAGGCAACGATCTGAACATGAAGGAAGTAGCCAGTACGCCCCACTCAGAAGAAGAGGAGGGCTCAACCCAGAAACAGACAGAGTGTGTCACAGAAGACATGGAAAAAGATCTCCTTAAAGAAGCCTTTGATACAATCCCCATGGATGTGGAAAAGGTCCCGGTAGCTGCTTCACCCTTCACACCTATGATTGCCGAAAAGAATGACATGGAACCAATGTCGGATCTTTACACTGAATTGTCCAAATTGGCTGAATGGTTGGTGCTTAACCTCAAAACCATGCATCCAAACTTGAAAGAAGCAGTATGGCAACAGATCCACTGTGAACTAATGCCTGTCCTAGTAAACGGTGAAAGTTTGATGATGGTTCTGCAATATGGTCCCCTAACAAGCACAAATTTGGCAGAGATCTGCGATAAATTACTGAAAATAGTAACTATGCGTTTTAACCTGCTGCAATTGGCTGGAGATATCCCAACCATGATTCCCCAGCATCCCAACCAGAACCTAACCTCGAATCAGCAGACAGAGAAGGGAGAGGTACAGGTAATGTTTGACCTGCAAAGGAACAGAAAAAGTATGAAAAGAATTAAAGAGCTAGCCAGAAAAAAAAGAGAGACCGATCACGGAAATCACAAAAAAATAAAAAAGAAAAAAAAAGGAAACACAAAAAGAAATTGGGATTAGGAAAAAAACTATTGTTATTCATACTTACCTGGGAAATTTGGTCTGCAGAAACACAAAGCGCCAGAAGAAGATCAATCATTATGCACTTACCCCCCCCAAAAGAGCAAAGCCTAAAGGACACAAAAAATTCAGCAATACGGGTCTTAAAGCCACCCTGCCCAATCAGGACCTGCCTTGTCAGACAGGAATAGTAGGACAGGTCAATATACCTACTATAGTACAGGGGGAAGGAAATGTGCAGATGTACTCTCAGGTAACGACCTCTATGTCACTAACCAGACAACTGAAAGACCAGACCCTTTCCCCAGACACTCATCCAATTTTCATCCTGGATAAAAGGCTGGAAACAGAGGCCAGCTATCAACAGATCAATTTAGAGGAAAAGGCCTCGTGTACCATGACAGCCATATGCCAAGGAGGGAAATGGAAATGAGCCCGCAGCAGAATCGGTACACCCAAGGAACACTGGAGGAGAAATAGAAGACGAAAACATCCAAGCTAGTGCCCCCTTTTCCCAGGACTGGAAGTATGAGGATTCCCCTGAACCCCAAAGAACAAAGACAATGATAAAGATACAAGAAATGAATGAAGTGGTAACAGAGCTCACAGGGGAGCGAAAATTCCTCCTTCTCACTCACACTCAACTAAACCCGACGGATCATCCAACTGAGTCAGAGGATTGTGAGGGAGAGGGAGGGGTGAGCAGGGAGATCCCACCTCTATCTCAGACAAAATAGGCAAGTAGACTGAGTAGACAGATTTCTTCTCAGTCTTAGTCTCAGTTAGAACTGTCACAAGGAGAGATTGACCTCACGAAGGACCTTCCACCGGATGATGAGGGAAAGGTGGTACTGTGCGGGAATGAAGTCCCCACGTCCCCACCTTCCTCTGAACTTACCAGCAAGCGAGAGAAGTTGAGACAGCGTTTGGGTAGAATGCAGGATATTCCTCCACCGATTCAAAAAGGAATAGTGATCCTCCCAGTCCGTTTCAAGGAAGGCACTTGGGAAGTAGGTCTCTCAGAACCCTCGGCCGCTTTCTACGGGGAAGTAACAATACAGGGTACTAAATCTACTTTCCTTTCTCTTTCTACTATCACTGGGGGAATTGCAGGAGAATCTTTGATTAAAGGGGACATCAAGAAATGCATAAAGGAGCACCTCCTTCTAGGTGGAGTGGTCACCCTCACTATGGATAAAACTGCAAACAGATTGCCAGAAAGGGATGTCTATCTCAAATGTGAGACTACCAAATAGGCAAGCTTACGATGGTTCAGAAATGACACTTTAAAAGAATTGCAAATGCTGAAACTTAAAGCAAGTAAGTTTTGGTCTGAGGGAGAAGTAGGGGTCATTCTTCTCCGACTCCTATTCCATGGCACCCTAGAGGCCGGTGGAATCTTGGACATCGGGAAGTGGGTAGATTTGTGAAAAACACTTCTAGAAAGGGAAAGGGTTGTGATCTCTGGCAACTTTTTTCTTGTTTTTAAGATGGAAGATATAAAGACGATAGACGCGCTGTATAATAAGGACAAGGACTGGAAGCTAGCAAGGAGAAAGGTAGACCTAGACCTACGTTCCCTTAATGTAAACGGTTTAGCGTCAATCAAGAAACAAGCTATATATGACCAACTGAAGGGGTATAGATGGCAAGCAATGGCCAGATGTGGTCTGCATTCAAGAAACTCACCTAATGGATACAGAAGCCCACAACCATCGCCACAAAGACATTTGGCCTCACCAGTCCTATAGAGCTCACCAGTCCTATAGAGCTCACGCCACTCAGGCAGAGAGTGTTGGTGTAGCAATTTGGGTTTCTCCATTATCTAGAGTTGAAGTCCTTAATTGGGAGGTAGATGAAGTAGAAGGAAGATGAGTATATATTCTAGTAATGCTAGAGATTGAAGTAGTCAGCATCTTATGTGTGTATGGACCAAATGAAGTCAAGGAACAAAAGACTTTCTTTGAGAATTTTTCCACGCCTCCCAGTTGGAATTCCAGTAATTATAGCAGGGGACTTCAATGCAGCACCAGATCGGAATCTGGATAGATGGAAGATTCCTTCCCCGTGCCCAACTTATGTAGAAAATGATGAACTCATAATAAACAACCTATGTCGATCCCTTAATCAGTTTGATTCATACAGAAGACTCCATCCTATTAGCAAAACATTTACCTGCTTCAGAAAATGTCATTCAGATCAAAGCACAAAATCTCGTATAGATCTAATCCTCGTGGCTGAGGAGCTACAAGGAGCTTTACAAGTGACAGAGATCTTCCCCAAAAGTCCGTTCCCTGGTCTAGATCATGCGATGTGTGTAGCAATTCTTTCATTCAGAAAGAAACCGGACCAAGGAAAAAGATACTACAAACTGAACACCTCCCATCTCAAAATAAAATGCTTCACCAGCTATCTTCGTGATGTGTGGAAATTCTGGAAGGAACAGAAAGACATCATAAATAATGATATAACATGGTTCAACAACAGTCTAGCATTCATAGGCCGTAAATGAAATGAATATTCAGAAATGCTAGCATCACAAAGACACTCAAAGGAAACTCAACTTCAAAAGAGAATTCAAGAACTTCAACATCAAGAAACGGAATCACAAGATAGAGAGATCCTAGAACCTCTAGCAAATGAGATAATAGACCTTGAAAGAAATTACTAACACAGATAGAATACAGATGGCAAGGGATGAGAATCAGGGGAAAACTTAGGTATCACCAGATAGAAGGATCCATGGACGCGCGATTCTTTGCAATAGGCAAGGCAAGAACAGGAAGAACTGTTATTGAGGCATTGGCAGATCACAGAGACAAGGAAGCTCCATGGGTCACCTCGACTGCGGCATGCACTAAACTAGCAAGAAAATTCTACAAAGATCTCTTCTCTTCAGGAAACGGTGACATCCCAATGAATCAAAGAATCCAAGAAATAGATGAATTTCTAATTCCACTCAACAAAAAGTTGTCTGAGGAGCAAAAGGTAATGATGGATAAACCCCTCACGAAAGATGAGATATGGACAACACTAATGCTAATGGAAGAAGAAAAAAAAACAAGAATAGATGGACTACCTAAAGAATTCTGGGAAACCCTCTGGGATTCTCTCTCACAAGACCTCATGGATTATCTCAACGCAGTCTGGACCTCAGGAGAAATGGGTGAAATTGTGGGTCAAGGAGTACTAACGCTTCTATACAAAAAAGGGGAAAAAACGAATATAAGGAATTATCGTCCTATCACGCTTCTCACAGTAGTTTATAAATTAATAGCTAAGGCATTAGCTGACCGCGTCACCAAAGTTATTGCAGACATTATTCATGACAACGTTTTTCTAATCAATGAGCTGATAAGAATTGCTCGTCAATCTAAGTTGAATGCAACCTTCATCTTTATTAACTTTGAAAAAACATACGATCACGTGGATTGGTTCTTTCTGGATAAATGCTTAGAAAAATTTAACTTTGGTCATAGTTTCAGGAGATGGATCCAGTTACTACATCACAATGCAACCACTCGCGTAATGGTTAATAAAAATTTGGCCCCCTCCATTCCCTTACATCGATCAGTAAGACAAGGGGATCCAATTGCTCCATTTTTATTTGTGATGATAATGGAGGCATTAACAACAAACTTGAGACAGCATAAAGACATCAAACGTCTCCAAATTACCTCAATTCCTGAGGAAGCCATCCCAGTTTGTTCTCTGTTCGCAGATGACCTATCTCTCATGTTAGAAGCATCTCAAGAAAACCTAATGGAAATCCAAAAAATGATGGATATATTTTGTCGTCTATCAGATATGAAAGTTAGCTGGGGTAGTAAAACATTAGGGTGGTGGATCCATCATTAAGGTGTCAGACCCCCTGAACAACCAAGAGTCAAATGCCTGTCTACAGACACTCCTATTAGAGTATTGGGGATATCTCTCTCTGCAGTGGGCAAACCAAAAACCAACAATGAATGGATTACCCAACCAGCACTTACCAAGTTGGAACTGTGGAAAAATAAGCATGCTTCACTAATGGGTCGTGTTTTAGCCATAAACAATGTTGTTCTTGCTTCAATTTGGTATAAATCAGCAATATGGGCAATGGACAAGGCGACTCTCAGGATATTCCAGCAACAGCTATCAACGTTCCTGTGGAGGGGTAATCATGAGTTAAAAAATGTAATTAGTAGAGTAGCATGGCAATCAGTTATTCAGCCCAAGGCCAGGGGAGGATTGTGAATCATTGACCCTGCTACTCAAGCCATGGCTTTATCTATCCAATGGATTACTCGGTTGCTTTTCAATCCGCAAATCCCCTGGTCAGCTTTGGCATGGGAACAAATCAAACGATTAGCCCCCTCTACACCAAAGGGCATTGACCCGTTGATGTGGCTAGAGAACCGCTCGTGGCCTTTGCCTAGAGGATCCTCCAAAGCTACCTCCGACCAAACGACCTCAGACAGACAAGCAACAAGAAATGATCTATGCAATGATCCCTTTTGGATAACACTTCTTCAGACATGGAGGCGTCTTCCACTACCTGACAAACTCTCCCCACAGAGATGGGAAGAGGTATGCCAACAACCCCTCTTTGATAACAGATGGATTAGGGATGCTCAAGGGTACGTACTTCACTGTATGGACTCGTCATGGAAGAGTTGGGTTAGAAAATGGATCATAAGGATAAAAGATATATGGGATATTGAAACAAACGATTGGATTGAACCATGCATTTTGCAAGAGCACCTCCGCTACTGTCACCACTCAAAACAGGCCTTCGAAAAAATCATTGATTTAATCCCGCTGGAATGGATCAGAATACTTAGAAGAGGACCTAAATTAGAGACAAATGACTAGGTAGCAATCAGAAATCAGCCCCAAGTGGTTGAATCTATCATGGTCAAACTCACGAATGGGGACATCCTCTTGGAACTCTATGATCTGGCACAAGATAACTATATCTACCTGAAAAAGCAAGATCAGGTCAAGTGGGTCCAAGAATGTCATATTTTTAGAATTAGACTACTAAAGATAAAGGATCAACGCAGGGTCTTCAGACCTGATACTCTCATCCCTCTATTACCACTAGACCCTGCTAATTGGATTTGGGACTCAGCAATAAAGAGCAGAAGATTTACGAAAGGTAATAGAACATACCATAGAGATCTCCAAAGTTTAACAGTGAAATTCACCTACCGAATGTTGAGAATTAAGATTAACCTAAAGGATAGGGTATCTGCCAGGTGGATGAAACACCTCAATCTCAACAGA
The DNA here is from genome assembly GCA_003427395.1 of Chara braunii. Classification (NCBI taxonomy): domain Eukaryota; kingdom Viridiplantae; phylum Streptophyta; class Charophyceae; order Charales; family Characeae; genus Chara; species Chara braunii. The sequence goes on along the minus strand of BFEA01000464.1, from coordinate 1,044,106 downwards.
GAAGAGATCAGACCGATAAAATGGTTCCGGTTAACAAAGGTCAAACCAGCAAAGGTAACGTCACTTCAATGGCAAATTGAACATAGGTGTCTCCCCACTAATGATTGACTGATCGATAGATCCTCTTTAGAACAGAGAGGCATTGCCTCACGCTGGTGCATATTTTGTAAATCTGCATTCCCTAGCAGATTAATCCCGGAAACCATAGAACATGTATTCATGCAATACCCTGGTGCAGTATGGCTTTGGAGATGGTGGGACCGAATATGGAGTCAACTACACCCACCCATCCCATGGCCGTGGGGTTGGAAATCCATTCTTCTGGAATCATGGACTCAAGAATCCAAAGAAAACTTTGCTAAAAACCTTTTCACTATTGGGAGGAGGGCGGTTATGTGGGCCATATGCCTAAGAAGATGTACCAATGAGATGGAGGGAGCCAGGTTAGATGGTCCAGAATTCACGGAAATAATAAAACAACAAATTCAAACAGAAATATTATCAATGTGGGAACATACAAAAGAAAAGGTTCAACACTTATCTTCTAAATCAGAGATTCTTCAACACATCAATCAATTCAGTCTCAGCTGGCTTGGAGAAAACCAGGGAAGGAAGATGGGTGAAATTAAGTGGGAAGAGGACAAGGATACAAAAAAAGGAAAAATAAACAAGGATTATAGGTTGATCTTCACAGATTGGTCAGTGGTTGACCCATCTATTCCCATGCGACCTGCTGCAGACTTTCCAGACCCTTTTCCCCCACCTCCATTGGCCATGGTCCCAATATCCTGGTTTGGGTATGATTAATCTACATAAAATGATGAGTAGTAGGGGAAAATCAGAGCTAGCTATGGAAATTTCTTTCTGGCGCCTGGAAACGGGTGAAGAGGCTGCTGCCCCACATCATTGCAGTTGCTGTTTCTATCTCTTAGGACAAGTCAGCCTAAATCAGCCTAGATCTGCCTTAAGTATGCCTGTTCAGTCAATCCCCTGGTTACCCAGGGTAATCAATGCTGGCAGGAAACAGCCCTCTCCAAATTTCAATAAGTCCACTCATGCTTTGTTCTGTATTTGGGACGCTGGACCCATTTTCCAGCAGGTGATGCTCCCCACCAATAGAAGGGGCCACTCCCCTGGTGCTAGTGGTGACTGCCCTCATCAACACCACTATCACTGACAGGGACGTTGTTTTAAAAAAAAAAAAAAAAAAGGCTTTTTGAATATCGATTCTTATTGTTTCAACCACGTGTTGTATGGCTTGGATGTAGCCGAAGTAATGTTCTTTCCTTTCGTGCGAACAGCGAGCCCGCCAAAATTGCGGCCAAATTACCTTTAACACTTCCAAGTTCCAACCTTGTGAATTTAAAGAGGTACCAACCCTGTGTCTTACTCCCCCAATTGACCATGATATCTGTGTGTGTGTGTGTGTGTGTTGTCTGCCTGTCTGTCCGTCTCTCTCTCTCTCTCTCTCTCTCTCTCTCTCTCTCTCTCTCTCTCTCTCTTGTCAGGCTTTCCTCAGGTTGTCGTGCTTCATCCAAGTACATATCTGTCGAAGTAGTTCACCAACGTACAGTAGTCTTGTGTCCCTTAGCAGGACAGAGGTGTGCCCCTTAGAAGCACATCGAATGTGGATCCTACAGGATAGGTGCAGTGGAATCTGCTGCGACAGTCGACAGGCTGGACATGGTGTATGACTTTTTTTTTTTTTTTTTTTTTAACAAGCATGCTCCAATCTATTCGTGGGGAGCAGCACACGGATCATACCAGAAAGTCCAGAATTTGTCAGCTACTGCTCACTGTGCTAAGAGGCAAGCAGCCTGGGCCCTGGGCCCTGGCCTGCATAAACCCAGTTTAAGTTCAAATCAAAGTTTAGAATCCATTCATTCCCTCTTGATGCTGATCTTTATGTCGAGCAGGAGCCCATACCCACCTGTTTTCCTCGCGCTGGTGGGAGCAGTAGTGAAATGACAGCCATAGCCCTGATTTAGCCCAGCCTTGCATGCCATTGGGCCAAACACTGGTTGTATGCCATCCTGGGCCAAGTGCAGGCCATGAGTTAGCTTCAAAAGTGATTCCATTTCTTTCTTTCTTTCTTTCTTTTTTGGCCTGCGTAAACCCAGTTTAAGTTCAAATCAAAGTTTAGAATCCATTCATTCCCTCCTGATGCTGATCTTTATGTCGAGCAGGAGCCCATACCCACCTGTTTTCCTCGCGCTGGTGGGACCAGTAGTGAAATGACAGCCATAGCCCTGATTTAGCCCAGCCTTGCATGCCATTGGGCCAAACACTGGCCGTATGCCATCCTGGGCCAAGTGCAGGCCATGAGCTAGCTTCAAAAGTGATTCCATTTCTTTCTTTCTTTCTTTCTTTCTTTCTTTCTTTCTGTGGTTGTGGGGGTGTCACTTGCAGAGGTGATAAGAGCACCCTCTGCAGGTGGTCTCCTTCCTTGGAGGGCTCCATCTATTTGTGCGGAGAATCACCTGCTGGACACCGGGTCAAGTGTCTCTTTGCAAAGATTGGAACATGGCAGATTTAAACGGAGAGCAAAAAGCATATTGAACCTGTTTCTTAGAATCTGGTGCAGGTGATTGCCTAAGAAAGAATGATAATCATGTCGCTTGAGACGGTCTCCACCTTTGTAGGAGGGCTCTGTCAGTGACATCTTGTTAGCAAATGAGCATTACCCATCTGCCTTTGCCAGAGGACTCCACCTTTGTACCTTTGTAGGAGGGCTCTGACATCCTGTCTGAATGATCGTAACAATATTACAAAGGCAGTACATGGACATAAATCACACACGCAGTTAAACAACCAGGATCATGTTTCCCAGCCATTTTTTCCGAGACTTGGCGTGCATGTTGCCACGTCGGGGGGGATGAACCGGGGTGCCGTTTCGCTGGACATCCATCCACTGGCAGGCAAAACAGGTCGCATGCGAGGCCCGTTTTGCGTGGACGAGTTTCCAGACTGAGTGAAATGGCACACCGGTACATCCTGCCAGATGCGGCAGCATGCCTGCATGCAGGGTCTCTGAAAAAATGGCATTGCCTGAGAAACGTACTGGTGGTTAAAACACGTCCTATATTCAATCCATAGGCTTTGGTGGGAAGGTCCTCGTTTTGCACTGGTGTGAGGAGCATCCCCCAATATTTGGCGCCCCTGTGTTGATGGCTCTGGTATGTTGGGCGGGAGCTGCTCCTTGCTGGGAAATGGGCCCAACGTCCCTTGAGGCACAGACATCGCTCTTGGGCGTAGCATCCGAGAGCAGCATTGACTACCCTTTTCTGGGTATCATGGACCACTCTCGTCGGCATATAACGGGCCATGAGATTCATGAGTCGCCCAAGTCTTCCTAGCCTCTTGGTTCTGTCACAGCACATCCGGTTCCAATTTCTTGGACTTCTCTGTCTTCCTCACGCCCCCTTCTCTCTTTTTTTTTTTTTTTTTTTTTTTTTTAACATTGAACAGGTTGTCTCTCCATTGGTATCGGGTGATTGTTGATAATTATAGAGAAGAGGAGATAGGACTCCGAGACAAGTGCAGTTCAAGAAGAAAGTTGGACCAGGTGGGTATGTTTGTGACTGTGGTGGGCTTGTTGAGATCCCACCACTAAAAAAATTCGCAGATAGATAGCACAAGTTTGTTCGTGAGGGATGCTCCCTTAGCTTTCCACTCCTTCCATTTGGCACATTATGTCCTCCTAGAGAGTAAAGCCTCACATTTTGTGCTATCGATGAAAGGGAGAAAGTGTTTCGAAACTTGAGCCTTGTATTGGCAGGGGATGGTAGTAACTCTGGATGAATAGAGGACATGATCAAGTAGCGCTGACCGCTGGTTCTTTTCTGTGGTTTTGATTGCTTTTTGTGTATGGTTTTCCTTTCATGAATGGTGGAATTTGGGTCACTAAATTCGGGTTGTCACGATTGTTGTGCTTAGAGTTTCTTGGTGATGTAACTTAGATTTCCCTGATAATTTTCGCTGATTTTTCAGTGGTAGGGGCTGTGGAGTTGGTTGTGGAGTTGACTGTGGGGTGAAATCTAGTGGTGCCCTCTATGTGCTTGGCCGGTGATCCCTTGCCCGCTGAGGGCCCCACCTAATTTGTAAGGGACGCCGGGCCCGGTTCCCGGCTTAAAAAAAAAAAAAAAAAAAAATTGTTTAAAAAAAAAAAAATGTTGTTAAAAAAAAAAAAGAATCCTCTCCCTACCAGCATTGACCTAATCAAGGGGATCTAAAATTTTCAGATTTTTCTGTACATTATTTTGAGCGCGAAAAATGGCTGAAGTTGGAGTACTTTTCCCTTGGCCCATAGGTGGGAAAGTGGCAAGTATGGAAAATGCGTGGAATCTGCATGGCGAATGCTGACTTCACACGTTGACTAGGACGCTAGCGCGATGCTGCGACGCTGGCTCTACGCCGGCAACTGGGCGAACTACGGCGACGCTCTGCTGGCTCGGCATGGTGGCTGGCTTGCAATTGTCTTCTGGGCGGCAGCTGCCACGCGCCGCCGCTGACGTGGCCGCTGCCACATATATTATTATTGTTGACGTGGCGAGGCTACGTGACTGGTATTGTTGTTATGTTTCGACGACATTCGGGAGGAGATCATGACTGTGGGACGATAGTGGACATGTACCTGGTTATCTTGATGTTGACGTTGCTCCAGCTCGCTGATGAGGACTGATTGACGTGCCACGTGGCACATTGTGTTAGAACTTCGGATTCGCATTCAGATTATTCATTACTAAGGTGGTGATCGAGGAGGGAGCCCGAAGCAGAAGTGGGCATTGTCTTCTATTTTCTTTCTAAGTCTATTCTCCCTCCTCTCTCCTTCGTCTGTGTATGTTTTTCCCATCTCATTCTATCTGGACACGGTTATGTTTATTGATAATCATCAGCAGATTGATATTCATCTGGGCTTGCATTGTTGACAAGTGTCTTCACGATCTGGGTTCATTGCAATTTGGTATCTGAGTTGTACTCCCGACGATGACCTGTATGAGAACGACAACGACGAAGACACACGTGCTGACGTGGACAAGGGACATCGCTTGAGAACGCGTGTCAGGTGCTGACGTGGCATTGGTATCCCGACAAGGAATGTTCCAGTCAGGATCGCGTTGCGATCTAGATCCCGATCGATCACATTTGCGATAAGGATACATTGCTGATGTGGCCAGCGAATATTGAGGAACGCTGACGTGGAAGTGCCGACTCACCACTCGTTTATTGTGGTGAGGAGTTTCAGGCAGACGTGGCATTGTTTGACGTGGTGTTCCATTGCCCGGCTGACATGGCATTGTATGATTGACTGGCGACGTGCTGGTATCGCTCCAGGCGATCAGGGTGGCTCACGTGGATGATCAAGGCATACGCTGTTGACGTGTAGCCCCACTGATGATGATGATTGGACTAACGTGCTGACGTGGCAGACTCGATGAGCTGCTGTGTTGGCATGCCAGGGGTGACAGGTGGCAGGCACGAACGTGCCTAAGTGGGAAGATACACTTTGACGACGAAGGCGACACGGTCGGACGACTGACCTGACTGTGGTGCTGGATGTCAAATCGAGTGTGTGATCACACCGGACTTCAGAAGACACAGCATCAGAAAGGAAGACGCTAACTATTGATGTGCTGTTTGTTGGCGGACTTACCTATTGTCGTGAGTTGTGTTGTGTGCCTTTGTACTCATTTGTGTGTTGTTGATGATCACGCTGGCCTGGGATGCGGCGTCATCACACAAAATAAACAAAACAACAGTCATATTAAATAGGAGTAATTGAAATTTTTTCTTTCTGTCCCATTCTATTGAAATCGTTTCTGTCTAAGATTGTTTCGACTCAGGTGATTGATCAAATTAATTGTCTTCTTTTGATTATTTGAGGTAGATCAACCTGGCCGACGAATTTTCTTGTTTTTGTCCTTCGAAAATGTCTCACTTATGGAAAAATCTACAAATGTCTATTCTCACGAGGTTTGTGACCACGTTTTTGTTTCCTATTCCGATCACGCTCTTTGTGGGCGATGGACCGTCCGAGATTAAGACTCGGATGCAGGCCAAAAATCTATGTAACCGGCTGAACGCGCTGAACGCGCATTCACGTTCAAACGCGCGCGTTCATACCCCCTGGGGCCGCGTTCAATCGCGTTCAAAAGCGTTGCACGCCACGTGGCGCGAAAAATTTGAACGCGACATCGGGGGGTGCGTGCGCGCGTTGTGGACTACGGGGTGGAGGGCCTCGTTCAACAAACTACGGAAGTGCAAAAAAAAAAACCCGGGAGGCCCACCACCCTGTAGGGAGCGGCGTCGCTGCTTGGGAGTGGGCTGTGGGTCAATGCCCCAGACAAAACAGAAAAAAAAAAAAAAAAAGTGTGTGAACGTGTGTGTGTGTGTGTGTGTGAGTGCTCCTTTTTTTTTCGGGGGGGGTGGGGGGAATCCCCCTAACACGGCTCAGACGGCCCATGCAGGCTCTCTGAAGGGT
>BFEA01000464.1:1012344-1025370 GCA_003427395.1 Chara braunii | reverse complement strand
CTCTCTCTCTCTCTCTCTCTCTCTCTCTCTCTCTCTCTCTCTCTCTCTCTCTCTCTCTCTCTCTCTCTCTCTCTCTCTCTCTCTCTTTTGGTCAAATGTTGATTTGAGTGAAATCGGTGTCTCAGTCTTCCGCCGGATTGTAGTTCGCTCATTCTCCTTGGCCGGTTCTTGGTCTCTGCGCCATGCCCATCTGATTGCCTTCTGGGCATGCGACACACATACAGGATGGCAATTATGTCCGACTCGGTAATATGGAAAGGGAGGAGAAAAAATATCTTCTCCGTTCAGGAATGAGTGGGGAACACACATGTTACGATCAAAGAATAGGTTGGGGATGAGGCCCGACGACGGCGACGAGTGATTTCGCGTGATCGGAGAAGAAGTTGCTGCGAAGGGTATAAAAAGGGGCAAAAAAAGGATTAGCTTGGTTGTTGAAAACCTGGGCTAGACATTCAAGATTGGCAGGTGTAAGACTCAATGGCAGACTGGAAATGTCAGTCTGGCCAGCTCTACAAGTCGCTGTGTGCCAGTGTGTGGAAAATTGGAAATTCAATCCGATAAGCTGTATTGTGGAATTTGTGGACACTTGGCCAGATTTCCAACAGGTGATGCTCCCCACCAAGAGGCCGAAGCCTCAGAGTCTCAGACTGAATGTGGCAGTCCTGGGCATCTCCATGAGAGTAACAGGCTGCTGCAGACAATGGAGAATTGGGAAAAGAAGGAAGAAAACTTCCCCTGGGCATCTCCAACTATTTATAGAATGAGAGGAGACAGCTTGCCCCCACTGGTTGGTCTTGGGAGGGGATCCCTTGACCCGGCCAACCGTAGCTAGGGGTTAGGAATGCAGCGGTGTTTAGGCAAGGGAGGAGGTCGGTGCCAACCCATAACTGTTACGGCATTCCAACTTATGGCATATATATGTAGACAAGAGATTAGGTGGCGGGAGGTATATGAGAAAAGAATATAACATAGTTTGGAAAAAAAAAAAAAAAAAACATGTGAGGAGAATATTTAGAGAGTATCCAAGTTTGCGACAAAGCCACAAGAAGCTGCAAACATAAGCTGCCCTCCTACCCTCGGGCAAGGTTCCAATTGCCTGGATTATTTGCTCCGGGCCCGGCGGGTCGTTGGTCTTTGTGATCTACCCTCAGAAATGAAGAATCTAGGTACTAAATGGTACCTGCCCCCTGGAGCAACAGCCACAACAACATAGCGTTCGGTGGTTTTTCCTTCGAGTGGGGGACCTTTTGATTTTTGTCTGCTCCGAAATCACGTCGTGGTTTTTGGCAGTTTTGAACTGGTGTTCAGTGTTTTTTTTTTTTTTAAACAACCGGGAACCGAGATAGGTGCTTCCATTGTAATATTGGCTTTTCCAAGACTGATAAATGTAGACAAGAATTTCACTGTCCCTTATATTTCAATGCCAGGAAACGGGCCTGGAATCCCTTACAAAAAGTTTCGCGGTCCTGATTTGGGTGGAGACATCACCGGTGAAGCCCAAAAACTGGACAGCAACACATCTCAAACCCTGGGCACAAAGTAAACAATCCTAATCCCAAAACAGAATTATTCTGATCTAGAACAAAATTTAACAAATTCCTAATCTAAAACAAAATTTAAACAAACCCTAAACAGTGTTATCCCATGTCGCCCGATGCGGCGAAAAAAGTCCAAACCAGAAAAAAAACACCATATATCCTAAGAGGATCCTTTTTTTTTTTTTAAGAGGATCCTACAAACACCTAGTACACACCACAAACCCTAAAGTAAACATCGTAATCCCAACCCAGAACTGTCGTCCCTCCATCTAAAAATTCTAATCTAAAACAAAATTTAACAAATTCATAAATTATCTAAAACAAAATTTAAACAAACCCTAAACAGCGTTATCCCATGTCGCCTAATGTGGCAAAAAAAATCCAAACCAAATAAAACACCATATTTCCAACATAGCTATGAAAAACCAAACAAACTAGTAAGCTCTACCATCATGAAGTCCTAAGAGGATCCTACAAACACAACAAAAGTTGAAGAAACCCAAAACCAATCAACACCGAACTAGTCCGACTCGTCTAAAGCGACAAATCAAGCGGTGCTCATGTATCGAAATAGCCATGATCATACAAACAGCACCACTCCTCCGCTTCGCCGGCTTCGACAAACGGGGCTACAAAGGCGGCTCCAGGCAGGCCGCTCCAGGCCAGCCTTGCCGGGGTACTTTTTCGTGGTTTTCTGGCAGGGTTCGAAGTCACTGTGATGATTTTTTGGAAAGCTGTGACTAAGAGGGACTGACCGAGTTCCGGTGTCTTCAATGTTTGTTGTGGAGGTCAATAGATGATATCAAGGGTTTGGAATGTTCTCGCTTTAGGCCTAATAATGGAGCCCTGATGCTTTTTAGTTGTTTTCGATTACAGCTTAATAATGGAGCCCTGATCTAGGCTACCATGCCCGGCCGGGCCAAAAAGGAACGAAAATTTTTAAAAATAAAAACTATTTTTTAATTTAATTTTTATTTTGAAATTTCGTAAAGAATTTGGCCCTCTGGGGCTCTTACCACCCAAAGGGTAGAAGACAGGGCCCTGAACGATGATTGAAAAAAAAAAAGCGTTGTTCAGTTTATTTTTCTGCATAACATTGTTTTTTTTTTCCGGATTTTTTGGATTTYTTTTTTTTTTTTTGGCTGGGACCTTCCCTAGTCCTTGCACGGCCGGGCCGCCCGGGAAAATGGGGTGACCCGGGCGGCCCGGCTGGTAGCCTACAGTCTTCCACCGAATACAACGCACGGTGGTCATTATAGTCGTATTTGAGGCGTCTTTCAGTCTAGATACAGCTATAATGACCGTGCATTGTATTCGGGGGAAGACTGTAGGCCCTGATGCTTTTTAGTTGTTTTTCCCTTCAAGCTGAATGTATTCTCCCCAGGTTTTGGTAAGATGAATTTTCGCTGTGAATGAACCGGATGGTACTAATCCCTAGGTCCTGGATATTTTCGATGAGTAAAGACCGCAGGGTATTTTTAGTCGGACTCCCGAGGTCCAGCGGCTTGGAGACCGGTGTATCTCTGTGATATTTTCGATGAGTTGTATCTCTGTGATATTTTCGATGAGTAAAGACCGGTGGCTATTTTTAGTCCCGAGGTCGGGTGTTGTATGCTGGTTGGAGACTGGTGTATCTCTGTGGGTTTTTCACCTTCTAGCCTTGAGTATGGTTTTCCCTGCTTATTGTTGACCTAGGACTAGAAGGTTATGAAGGTGGCTTAAACCACCAGTACCTGGCCCAGTTATCGGCCGCGGCGCTTCCCGTATACGCGCCGCGCCATTTGGGCTTCGGCCTGCCGGACCGCATTGGCTGGAGGCCGCAGGCAAAACGAAAAAGAAAATTGCGACGGCGGTTCGGCAGGACTTGGCGCGCAGCGTGCTGGGAGGCTCGGATTCAATAGCTGAGCGAGGTACTGGTGGTTTAAGGTGTTAGCCTACGCAGGGGCTTAGAGAGGTAGCTGTTTTTGAACAGTACCTCTGCGACCCAAAGACCCCTGAGGAGTGTTGTAAGGCGGACAGCCGAAACGTCGGGTCCATGCCGCCTGAGCTTCATGTTATTTTTTTTGTTGTGGGTTGCATTGGGGAGAAATTGTTTACATGTGTACGGTCTTTCTTTCTTCTTCTTTTCTTTCTTTCGTTCTTTCTCTTGTCTCTCTTCTTCTCCTTCTTCTCGGTTCATCTCTTTTCTTATGCATGGGTATGCTTCTCACGGATTGATGTGTTGGTGTGGATCTGATTGTTTGTTTGGGTTCTTTTGCGTTTTTGCAGCACTGCTCATTGATTTGCCAGGTTTTGCTGCGCAATGATGATTGGTGCTGTATCTACACAACAACATATAAACCCGTAGCATTTTTTTCATTTTTCATCTTCTTAGGAAAAAAGAAAGAAAGAAAGAAAAGGGGAAAAAAACGGTGGCAGTCCCATCTGGGGCCCACATGACAGTTGCCATCATGAACATGAGGTTGAGGATATTAGGAGGATAACAAACTATCATGCCTTTGAAATGGATGATCAGAAAATTATTACAAGAATAAGAAAAACGGACGAAGAAAAAAAAAACACAAAAAGATGACAGACATCATAGAAGGAATGGGAAAAGCTGACACGTTAGATTAAACTCTTCAGCATTATGATATCATCTGTTTGGACAGTCTGGGCAACAAAGGTTAAAAGGGCCACTTCGCTTCCCGTTGGGGTCAAGTGAGTGAGTGGGTTAAGGAAAGGTGGGCTGCATGCCCCTCTCTGTTGACAATTGCATTTGACTCATGCACAGGGGACATCTCTTTGCCATGGGTCCCTTTTTTTTCGCCAGCAGCTGCTTTGATCAGCATTTGGTGTTTTTCCTTCCCTTTGCCTGGGGGGTTTGATTTTTTCTGTTTTCTGATGATTTTTATTTTATTATATTTTTTTTCTCATGATTTGTCTTTGATGTTTTTCCTTTTTGGTGAAATTGGTGAATCAGATGTGTTTGCAGTTTTTTATTAACTTTTTAGCAAGTTTTTGAAAGGTTTTCTTTTGGGAACATCCTCTTTGTTTTGCTAGGCTTTTTGTGGTTCTTTTTCACAGGGGACAGGCTCCACTTTTTTGAAACGATGGGACGATGCTGGACCGGTTTCCAGCAGGTGACGCTCCACACCAATAGATGGAGCACCATGTTATAAAATAAAAAAAAATAAAAAAAAAGGGGACAGGCTCCGCTTGTTGGATGCACCCGGGACAAGGTCCCACTTGCACGGATTAGGAGATTTCGGCCGTTGATCTTGGCTATGTACGGTCTCTATCTCTTAATTCGTGCAAGTGGGACCTAGCCCCCGGAGGCCCTGCAGCCCCTGAAACTGAAAACTCCTCAGTTTGTAAAAAAGGAAGAAAAGAAAAGAAAAGAAAACAAAGACATTGTTAATAATCTTTTTTTTTTTTTTTTTTTTTTTTTTAAGGCAAATTTTTTGGTTAATAATCTGAGGGGGGGCCCATGACGACCACTGAAAATGCAATTCAAGGATAATGTGATCAGCTCAAGGATAATGATACAATCATAGCCATCATGTCTGTAAATCCTGTTTCCGTGGTCTGACTCACCAACGAACCAACGAACCGTCGTAAAGCTTCCGACCTGCCGTCTTCTCCTTCCTCGGCCCCCCTCCCTCTGCTCTGCAAATCAGACAGATCATAATAATTATTGCGGTGGTTCCTGGCATGGAATTTGCACTCAATACATTACACAATAATACACTGTCAGATGTAAAATTGCCCTCTGCGCGCCCACACACACACATACACACACACACACACACACACACAGAAACACAAACACGCACACACCGGTGCACACAGGTGCACACATGTGCACAAGGGGTTGCTATGGTGATTCTTTGGAACAGACTAATATCGCAAACACAGACATACACACATTGTGACACATGTGTACACACACAAAAATCGCAGTAAGTGTTACAGTAGTGAAATGACGGTTTCACCAAAACCTGCCGATCATTTTAAAAGACTCAGCACGTAAGGCATTGGCACCTCTCCCAGCCATCCTTGTCCCTGCTCATTTAATTCCGTGAGACCCACGGTAATCAATGCTGGCAGGGGGCTGCCTTTTCAACTGTGTATCTGGATTTTGTATTCAACGGGACGCTGGACCCGGTTTCCAGCAGGTGTTGCTCCCCACCAATACACGGAGCCTCTCCCTAGGTGTTAGTGGTGTCTGCTCTTATCAGCAGCACTAACACTTGCGGGGGTGTTGTTGAAAAAAAAAAAAAAAAAAAAAAAAAAAAAAAAAAAAAAAAAAAAAAAAAAAAAAAAAAAGAGCTAGTAGCCACTGTGATGGGACACAAGCAAGAACGAACGTAGTGGTGGTTCAAAAGCCAGAGGGTACCTTGTACCACATGGGACCCAAAATAGCATTATTGATTTCTTTTTCCCTCCCCCAATCTATGTGTGAAGGCAGTGGAATCCAGTCTTTCAAGCAGGATCAGTGAGTTATCCAGTCTTTGAGGAAAGAAGAAAGCTGAAAAAGGACCAGATCCCACTGCCAAAGAGGATGGGAAAAAGCGTCTGAATCTGGACGTGTTTGTGGAGATGTGCAAAAAAGTGTGACAGATCTGCTTTTCTGCATCTCTGCGTGGAACACGTCCAGATTTAGCCACTTATTCCAATCCTCTTTGCCAGTGCGATCTGGCCCAAAGAGTGATCATGGTGCTAGCGATTTCTTAGGAAAAAAAATACCACAGCAGCAAGCACAATGTTTTTTTTTTTTTTTTTTGGAAAGCTTCAAATATATTGCACAAAAGGGACGAGGCCGGGGGACCTCACAATGTTTTGAATTTTTTTTTTTTTGTTTTTTTTTGTTTAATGTTTTGAATTCTTGGCTTTCAGCTTGTTTCTTGTTTTCCGAAGCAGAAATGAGATCATAACGGAACTAGCTCAGTTGGTACACCCATGCACTGTCGAAATTGCAGACCTGTGTTGCAATCCAGATGCATTGGAACCTAGTCAAGAATGTCTACTAGATGAATGACATGATCAAATGATTCTGGATTAACTGGGGCCAGTCAGTTCGACAATGATATCTCACGACCTTGGCCCGTTGGCCGAAAAAAAGATAAAAATGGCAAAAAAAAAAAACAAAAAAAAAAACAGAGGAAAATGACGAAAGGGGGTACTACATGCTGATGTCATTCACCAGAGTATTAAAAAAAAAGAAGAAGAAAAAAAAAAAGACCAGAATTCACCAGTGAATAGGATTACAGCCTTTGACACATCAACACGCAGCCTTATTTTATCCTGAGGCAGTTGGGAAAGCCTGAGAAGCTGATTGGCTGAAGGTGAGGGACAGGCCCCACTGGCGCTATGTTCATGCTTGGAAAGCGTGAACCTGGGCTTAATAGCGACCAAGTACGGGCTTTCATAGGACGGACATAGCACCAGTGGGTGCGGTCCTTACCATTATTCCTTTTTTTTTTTCTTTTTTTTTTTATACATATTTCCATGATTAGGTAGGTTCAAAGGAAGGGGATTCCGAAGCCATGGAAGGGGAGAAGGTGTTGGGGGGGGGGGGTGGAGTTGATGACCTTGGCCGTCCAAATTCCTAAACTGAGGGGGAGGAAGAAGCAATGGCTGATGATGAAATCACAAGATTCACAAAAGCTTATTTCAATTTAGGAGGGTTTGGGGGGGGGTGGGGGAGGGAGGCAATTTGAATTTTTGAAGAAAAGAGTGTAGACACTGCTACTTCCATCATCCTCGGGAATGGAATTGAACACCATGTCCGGGATATTATAATCAGGAGATTGTCTGTATTTGACCTGAAGATGGGTGTGAATACGGTAACAATAATGCTGCATTCTATTTGGGGAAATATGGAAGGGGGTTGGGTCCCGAGTCCTGTGTCATGGTCCCTCAGAGGGGGCACACCACCTCCTTGCGGCAGACACAATGCCCCAGCATCATGACGGTATTTGGACGGAAACAGTGCTTATATGCATTCATGATGATGGGGAATTATGTTGAGCAGAACATCTGAAAAAGGTAGTGATCTGCCATCATCACATTAATATCTCTAAGGAATGTTGTGGACTCTTTGTCCTTCAACTTATTAAGTTGTTGTTGGATCATCTTGAGGAAGAAGAAGATGGTAAAAAACACTGATGAAGGTGAAACAATGGAGAATTTCAAATTCAAATTGGAAAGAAAGAAAGACCATGGCGGTCATGACACGTGGTGGGCATTGTGATGTGAACGCTAAGCAACAATTGGACGAGAGGACGAGCGTACTAGGCCCCGTTGGGAGAGATGTCCCACTTGTCCGGATGTTTATTGTTTTGGACCATAGATTGTCGTCGACGAGGATCAAGGGGCAGACGCTGGGCGCGATTCCCAGTACGATCTGTTTTCTCAACTCAAGGGTGTATGTCAGGGGACGCTAGACCCGCTTTCCAGTGGGTGATAGCTCCCCACCAATAGATAGAGCCTCCTGCTGAGTCCTGTGGGTGATAGCTCCCCACCAATAGATGGAGCCTCCTGCTGAGTCCTGTATGACAGGTAGGAGACTCAGTGCATGTTCTTACCATCACTCCTATCTGTTGATCCGGGTGGATTTATTGAAAAAAAAGAAAAGGGGGCAGAAACACAGATTCTGAATCTCCGGCTAACGTGGGACCTTGCCCCTGGTCAGCTTCTCTAAGAAAACCTGAAACAGTCCAAGTACTTGATATCGACACGATGGAGGGGGGGGGGGGGGTGAGGAAAAGGGGGGGGGGGGGGGGGGGGGGTGTGCGGCAGAGAGGAGGATTTAGGAAGTCCTAGGGCAGGTTGGGCACGTGCATACATTATTGCCCCCCTGCCACTGGAACGTGAGCAAGACATCATGATGGTCGCACTGATCAGCAGTTAATCAGCAATGATGATGATGTGGCAGCAATGGTGAGCGGTTCTCAAACTGATAACCAACCAGGAAACAAGAGGGGGAAATGGAGGTGGTGGTGGTGGTGGACCCTGGTGGTGGATGAGGAGGAGGAGGAGGGGTGAGAAGAAGGTGAAAAGAGGAAAGAAGGGTCCCCGGACAGGAAAGCGGAAGAGGAGGAGCCTCAGGTGGAGAGAGAGGATGAAACTTTTTTTTTTTTTTTTTCAAACAAATGCTCCAGTCTATTCGTGGGGAGCAGCACGTGCTGGGAACCGGGCCCAGCGTCCCATATCGAATTGTACAGATCATTGAGAAAATTTGAGATCATTTGAGATACGGGGGCCATTACCCGGCTTCGGCTGAGATCAGTCTGTGAATATCTCATGACCTATTAAGGAACTACTCATGCAATAGGCTGCCACAAAGGTCCTACGGATGCTCACAACCCTCAGGATCCCTAACAAGCCCTTCTAAGACTTTCCAACACAGTCTTACTCCCTGCTGAGCTCTTCCAGGCCTCACGCCCCCACCCTGCTGGGTTAAAGGGCAACACAACTCGCCCCAGCGCCGACCAGCGTCGTCCCAGCAGCAAACCTTGGGTGTCCCTTGGGATGCCCACCCCAAAGCATCCCCAGATCTCTCTACCAGGCCTCACGCTCCTGCATCAGCAGGTTACAGGGCAACACCCCAGCACCGGCCAGCGTCTTTCTGGCATCGAACAGCCGCAGATCACTGAGTATAAACGCTTCAAAACCGCCTAGGATGGGTTGCTAAGAATCCCTAGAGTCCTAAGACATTCATAAGAACAACCGACAAATCATTTTTTTTTTAGAACAATCTGTGAACACAATGAGATTCAGAAACATGGGGAGGATCCTGAGTATCTAATGCCTATTAGGGAATTACTCATGCAATTACCTGCCACAGAGGTCCTACGAATGCTCACTACCCTCAGGTTCCCTTACCAACCCTTCTAAGACTTCCCAACACCGTCTTACTCCCTGCTGAGCTCTTCCAGGCCTCACGCCCCCACCCTGCTGGGTTACAGGGCAACACAACTCGCCCCAGCTCCAACCAGTGTCATCCCAGCAGCAACCCTTGGTCGTCCCTTGGGATGCCCACCCTAAAGCATCCCCAGATCTCTCTACCAGGCCTCACGCTCCTGCATCAGCAGGTTACAGGGCAACACCCCAGCACCGGCCAGCGTCGTTATGGCATCGAACGGCCACGGATCACTGAGTATAACAGCATCGAAACCGCCTACGATGGATTGCTAAGAAACCCTAAAGTCCTAAGACATTCATAAGAACAACCAACTTTTTTTTTTTAATCAGACTCTACCAAGTCAATAGAATATGTGTGTCAAAAAGCCTCCCCATCACAAAGCAGATAGGTGAAACCTATTCAATCCACCTACGACCACCACCAGCATGGCTAATTTCAGCACGAACCGAAGCTCTTCCAGGCCTCATGCTCCCGTCAGGTTAGGTTACAGAGTTGCACCACCTTGCTCCAGCACCGGCCCGCATTGCTCCAGTTACGACCCCCGATGACCACTGGGACTGCCCCCGCAAACAGCCTCCCAGAGCTCTCTACCAGGCCTCACGCCCCCACTAAGCTAGGTCACACCGTTACAGAGTTGCGCCACCTGGCTCCGACTCCGCCCAGCGTTGCTCCAGCATCGGTCTTCGAGGGCCACCGACTTTTCAACCACCCCTCGCATGATCACTGATGACTTGCGAGATAATACCTATTCCTACAACCTCCTCGAGAGGCAACCAAGTGGAAAGCTATAGTAAATTGGATGATAGATTTCTTCGAGAGAGATCGCCCCTCCCTCCCCCTACCCCTCCCCCCTCAGCCCTACACTGCCTCCGGCCAGGAGAGTCACCCACTCTCCCTCGGCCTCAATATAGGACCAATCCTCTCCCCCTTTTTCCCCAGGAGCACGCAACTCCCACCTAAAGCATGCCCCCCCGCCCCTTGCCCATTTCCGCCTCCGCAAGGACTGATGTTGACCCACACACAGTCCTTGCCCCAGAATAAGGCAACCCCCTACTCCGCCCCTACCCTCTTTGAGACATTCACCCCCCACCTTGCGATGCCCCTGCAGGATAGAGCTCCCCCCACCCCCTTCCCACCGTTCAGCCCTCCGGGAACAATCCGATCCAGTCTACTACAGTTATTGATGACACACTTACCAAAATATCATTCACTTGGATTTTGTTGGATTTTGTTGATGACGATGGACAACACCCTGAAGACGATGATGATGAGAATGATGGTGACAACCAACTCATCTGCTGATGCAGAGCAACATCTAATGAAACCAAGCTGATGATGATGATGATAATAATGAGAATGAAAACGGAATGATGATGCTGATCATACCAAAGAGCAGCACCAACAACCCCTATGATTACAAACTGATGATGATGATGATGATGATGATGATGATAATGATAATGATAATGATGATAGCGATGATGATGGTGATGTCGATAATGATGATGATGATGATGATGATGATGATGATGATGATGACGAAGATGATGATGATGTTGATGATATTGATGACGCACTGATGATGATGATCATAATAATGATGATGTTGATGGTGATGTCAGTAATGATGATGATGATGATGATGATGATGATGATGATGAAAATGATGACGCACAACGCCCTATGATGACTACAAGATGATGATGGTGGCACTGTGATGACGAGCACCTTGGATGATAACCTAAAGATAATGATGATGATGATGAGCAACGTCCTATGATGACGTCAAGCTTTGCAACCGTGCTGTATGATGGAGAGATATTTGACGATGGAGATATAACAATGAGTGACGAGCAGCGCCCCTGATGCACGGCTCCTTGATAATAGTGATGATATTAGCGCCGAACAGGAGTGAAGGCATACGTCTTGATGATGAAGACGAGCAGTACCGTGATGCTGATGATGGTGATGACGAGCAACGCCCTGATGATGATGACAAACCATTACTGTGATGATGCTGTCAAATCACACCCTGTTGATGATGATGGTGACGAACAACACTCTAACGATGATGACACCGATGTTGGTGCTGGTGGTGATCAGCGAGAGTGCCGCAGATGGCAAAGATGTATACAAAAACCGAAATCAACGCACTCGATATCGCCTTCAATCCTCCTTTCGCTCCACGTAAGTACGCGCTCCTCCTTTCAGTCCGCGTCATACCAACCGCCTACCACAACACTACGCAGACTAAGGAGCAAAAGCCATAGGAAGGCTGAACTTCTCAAGGAGACCCACCTCCTCTCGAAGGCAAGTTCCCTTTCACCCAACGTGCTAACCCGTAACAACACTGGATGAAGCGCAAAGCTGGAGATGGCACTGAAGTGCTTTCAAAAGGCAGGCAACACCGAGTCACGCTCCATCCTCCTGCCCTCCCACTGTCTGATCTCTACCTCATCCCTACCCCATCACCAAGGCACCGCCAGACCAAAACTGCCCACGTCGTACCCAACTGCCACTTCGCACTCGCGTGTTTCCAAGTTGTAGGGCGCCACAGGACTGCCCGTGTGAGAGTGCCAGCCCGGTGGGGCGCAGTGCTCCCGAAAGCGCTGCGCCCCCGTTGCCTTGCTTTGTGAGAGGATGAAATTAGCAACTAGGTAGAGGGGAAGGGCTGAGATGTGGAAGACGAGGAAGGACAGTAAGAGGGAGAACAAGAAGAGGAGGAGGAGGAGGAGGAGGAGGAGGAGGAGGAGTTCAAGTTAGAGAGAATGAGAGGAAGAGGAGAGAGGGAAAGGAAAAGGGAGTGAGAAGAAGGCGTCAGGAGCGGTCAAACCCTTTTTTTTTTTCTAAGAAAAACCCAGGCTTAGTCGACTATGGGGAGGGGTATGACCATCTCCCGATAGTATTCCAGTTAGGGTATTCCAATCTATTGGTGGGGATCATCGCCTGCTGGAAAACGGGTTCAGCGTTCCGAATACATCATTCTCTTGGAAGAGGACAAGAAGGCAGACAGCAGTAGTTAAGGGTAATCTTATCATACCTGTGTGAAAAAGGAGTGGGAGGTGGGAGGTTGGTGTATCCCCAATAGGACAAGATTGATATGGGGGGGTCACGTTGCGAGGATGAACCACATACATAGAATATCAAAGTGCGTCTGAGGACGTTTATTTGCATGGCTTTATATTAAAGTAGTACGACCCTGGCCCTCAACCAACCCTTTCTGAGATGGGGAAGAAGGCACATACCGCAAAACGGGATACCTTTGTAAGGTTTGAAGAGCAGAAGGAAGCTGGCCGCGGGTACATGGGCACTTGGGCCGCGGGTCTAACACCTCAAATTCTGGAGGCGCGAAATGAAGACGAGACCACCGAACGGATTTATCAACGACGTGCCCAGCATTTGACTGTGTTTTGCACGTTCAATAAACGCGCGTTTCGCAATCATGTTTTGAATGCAGTGAACGCGCGTTCACTGAACGCGACTAAATGCGTTTGACGCGTTCATGCAGGACATGTTTCTGGCGTGGGGGGTGTGCGGTGGGGGCCGTGTGTGTGTGCGTGTGTGTGTGTGTGTGTGTGT
>BFEA01000464.1:974541-989269 GCA_003427395.1 Chara braunii | reverse complement strand
CTCTCTCTCTCTCTCTCTCTCTCTCTCTCTCTCTCTCTCTCTCTCTCTCTCTCTCTCTCTCTCTCTCTCTCTCTCTCTCCTTTCTTTTTGAACTGGTAGTCATCGTTTTTGAACTTCTCATTCCTGCACCGGTGACGTCAACCGCCGGCGTTCGCGCGCGCACGGTCGACCCCCCCGTCAGGGGAAGAGAGCTTAGATTTTGCCATTTTTTCCCGACGCCCCAACCTTGGGAGAGAAGGGTTGCATCGAGTGTTGTATGGAGTCGGTGTTGGTTCGAATGACCAGGAGCGCGGGATCTTGCCCGTGTTCATCGCGCACCTCCGATCGTCTCATCTCGCTACCGACCTTCCCCATTGCAGATGATCGTCTCATCTCGCTACCGACCTTCCCCATTGCAGATGACGACAGCGTCTACTGCGATCCGAGCACACGACACGCGCTG
The DNA here is from genome assembly GCA_003427395.1 of Chara braunii. Classification (NCBI taxonomy): domain Eukaryota; kingdom Viridiplantae; phylum Streptophyta; class Charophyceae; order Charales; family Characeae; genus Chara; species Chara braunii. The sequence continues at coordinate 988,827 of BFEA01000464.1, read as the reverse complement.
AGGCGGACGGAGCAAGTGTGTTGGCGAGACCCGCCTCGGGCGTGTAATATAAGGGGGAACGGGTTTGTCTTGATTGATCGGTTTGATTCCCTGACTCTAATATTGCCTTATACGGGTTTGACTGTGTTGCCCTGGTCGGCCGCTCATGCCGCGTGGCGGCCATAGTTTGACTGTCGCTGGTGTCGCCAGGGAGACTCGTGTTCCTGGCAACGCTTGGTCCTGGGTTACGAGGGAGCGACACATTTCCCCGAGCTCTCCCGTAATGCGGGGGCGCTGCCTGCGCAATTTTGAATTCGGATGCCGGCGAGTCCTCCCGCTGCTTCACCCTCTCGGAAACTTCCGAGCGGACTTTGCGAGTCCGACTCCGAGGCTTGAAGGCCTCGAACCAACCACTTCTACAGCAAAAACCCGACGGTCCGTTCACTTTATGAGGCCGATGACGAGGCCTGAAGTCTTCGAACCCACCACCTATCCCTCAAACCCATGACGGTCGGAGTTTTTGTCTTCTGCTGCCATGGCCCTCCCCTTGATGCCTTTTCCCGACCTGATGCACGACTGCAGTTCGTTTTTGCGGAAAACCGTCTGATCTTATCGCTCCGAAGTGATCCGACCCCCACGGGACTTCGCGACGACAGTTCGACTCCGGGGTAACCTCTGGCACGAAACGAGAGCCTCCCGTTCTGCCCGGGAGACTCAACCCCTACGGCCAAAAATCCTCGGCCACGCTCCTCCTAGAACTCTGATCGGCGATCCAGTACGGGAAGCCGCGAGGGGGCGTGAGGTTGGTATCAGAGCTGATTCGTTTCGGCTCCGAGGTTTTCCTAGGACGATTACCCTGTTTAAGAGTTTTTTTTTCCTTTTTGATTTTTTTTTTTTTTAATTTTTCTCATTTTTGAGTAGGCTGGCTCCCCTTTGATGGCGGCCCGCAAATAGCAATCAGAACCGAGCGAGAGGCCGAGCTCGAGATCCGCCTCCCGCGATGGTGGAACCCGAAATTCGGGGTGGAAACGACGGCGATAACCACGCGGGGATGGCAATCATCCCCTATACTTTGTACCTCCTCCCTCCGAAGTTCCCATTTTCTCCGAAGATGATACCGACCCTAGCTGCCTTGAAAGCCAAGGGCTGGTCGGACAAGTTGCTCCGAGAACGAATTCCCGGAAGGTTAATCGGAACCGCTTTTGAGTGGTATGGACAGAACCCCTTCACTAATTGGTTAGCCTTCCAGAGGAAATTTCTCGACAGATTTGATCACATCGCACCAGATCAATGCCTCCGTCTAATAAAGGAATACACGCAGCAGCCTCGGGAGACCTTGGCTAGATATGCTGAACGTTTTACGTACCTAGCCAAACGCTCCGGGGTGGACGAGAAAATGGTACGGACTGATTTCGTCAGAGGATTGTCAGATTCTCGCCTGTGGAAAAGATCCGCAAGAAATGCAACCCTATAGAACATTCCCTGACGGAGTTAATTCAGTACGCCATTAAGTACGGGAAAAAAAATTACGATGTGGGTCTGGACTCAGAATCCGATGAAGACGACCCTTCGGGTGTTCGACGCAACAACTACTCCGCTACGACACGAATGTTCGAAGATCGCTTCGGGTTGGGTCCGGGAAAAAAAGGCTCGGATCGGAAAGCTTCTTCCTCTGCTTCGACCTCCCATCGCTCTAGTCAAGCTCAAGGAGGCAGGGGCGAGGAAGAAGTATCCATGAAAGAGGTCGCGGCCAAACTAGTTATGGTAGTGGCCCCGTTGATGGAGTTTGTTCAAGGCCTGCAGCAGCAACGCATAGCCGCCGCACAACGGCAACAAGCGGCTATGGCCGCCGGGGCCCCTATGATAAGACCGGCCCTGGCCGGGGCTGTCCCGCCCCTACGCTGTTATAACTGTAATCAGCCAGGCCACCTTGCGAAAGATTGTCTGAAACCTCGAACTCAGAGTGGGCCTGCGGGGCCCACCGGACCTTCCCAAATCCCGCTGGCTGCTCCAACCGCTGCAGGACAAGGGAGGGTAGCCACGGTGATGGATACTGGAACAACGCAAATGGTGACCCCTGCCGCCACCGAGATAGGGCCCGATGAGTACATGGCTGCGGCGATGTTCGAACCCGGGATCATTGGAGTGATACGTCACGTCCAAAGGATTACCGAGGAAAGCGACCTCGGGCCTTGGCGACCGGGGTTCGAAGATCTCATGGCCCCTGGCCCTGAGTACAAAGACGGTCACATCGACGTGTTGGATGCATTGAAGGCTCTGGATCTACGGATCCCCGTCCCTATTCCCTATCTGCTAACCATTTCCGAAGCGGCTAATGAAAAGTTGATCGAACGATGCCTCAAAAACAGGCGCTGATTCGAGGAAAGTCGAAGGGGCAAAGAGCCGGTCCTACGAGACCTACCCCCAAACGAAGAGTCACAGCCCTCGACCTCAAAGGTGCACGAAGCCAACCAGATAGGAATGATCCAGACCGTAGATTCTGCCTCGGAAAAACCCGAGGTATTCCTCCGAGCCTATCCTATAACCTGGAAAAGCGTTGAGTGTGACTGCGAGGTCCGGGGAAACCCCTCGGCCGCCATCCTAGACTTGGGATCGTCAGCGGTCGCCATTTCTTGGAGATTGACGAAACGATTGGGAAGGGAAGGACAGGTTCAGCCCCTCCGACCAGATGAACTGTATATATCTGCTACGGAAGACAGCATTCATTGTAAGGGGTGGATAACAAACGTGCCTATACGGGTGGGGCGGGTGCATTGTTTGTGCGACGCAATCGTGCTGGATGTACAGGCGTATGATGTTCTGCTAGGCATTCCATGGCAGGCGGCGGTAGGAGCGCGAATGCACTTTGACAGTTGTAAGTTGGTGCTCACATCGGCCCACCTCAAACCACAAACGATACCATTGCAATGAGATTGGCGGTGCATATGCGCACCCAACCGGCGCCTCGAATCACCACGAAAGCCCATCAAATCAACATGATCCGACGCCTATCACCAGGCGAAAATGAAATCTCGTCGGAAACAAAGGAGACTGATGTTCCCGACCGGTATCCGATCCGGGTTCAGGATCGGTGGCGCCATTCCTGGCGACGAGAACCCCTGGAAATAGTTCGGAGCGAGTCCGATTGGTCGCACGCGTTCTCCTCAGCGGTGTAGGGGGAACCCCTGCTGAGGGTGTCGCGAATAACTCACCTTTCAGAACCCCCTGCGCCCTTATATCTTAGGACGGACCCCCTACCCAAAAGGTTTACGAAGCTCAAGGGTTTGTGCGATTTAACTTTTCGGCCTCCCAGGCCCCTGCTTACAAACGCAAAAGTCGCCCTGCTCTTGAAGGAAGGGGTGTCATTTCAACCCCGGACGAGGGAATATCGATGGAGGCCGAAGGAACTGATACAGGTCTTTTCAGTGGAACCCTCGGCTGAAACCGAGCTCGAGGACGATAGTGACATGGAAAATGAACCGATAAGCCCCGCGGACAGTCAACTTATCGCGACCGTACTTTCGGCAAAGACCGACAATTCTCTGTTTGGTGCCTCACCCGAAGCCAACGCGGCAGTCCCCATGGTTACGTCGACGATCTCCCTCCCTGAGGGAAACGTGGACGTCCGGCTGCCGGTCCATGTGCCTGACGACTACAAACGCTTTCTTTTGGCAGTTATACGGGCCTACCCAGAGGCCGTCAGTATCCAGGACCATGATATAGGACTTACCCACCTGATCCAACACGCGATTGATACCGGCGATCGCGCGCCAATACATTGCCGACCGTACCGTTATTCCCTAAAGGAAAGACAGCTGGCCTTGGACAGGGTACGGGAGTTCGAGCGGTTAGGGTGGGTTGAACCATCACTGGGACCATGGTCATTTCCCGTGGTCCTCGTGCCAAACCGAAAAGGTTCAGTCCGAGTGTGTATTGACTACCGCAAATTAAACGCTATTACTACCAAAGATGTTTATCCGCTGCCGCGGGTTGACGATCTGCTGGATGCTATCGGGTCCGCTCGGGTTTTTTCAATGTTCGATATCCGACACAGTTTTCACCACGTCGCAGTCCGACCAGAAGACCGGCCCAAAACCGCTTTTGTCCTATTCGAGGGCACGTGGCCATGGATCCGGTGTCCCATGGGAATTTGCAACGCCCCCGCAACATTCCAGCGGGCCATGAATATGGCCTTCGCCGAGTTCGTTAACAAAACCCGTTTGACACAGCCGTTGATAAACTTCTGTGTGATTGTGTACATGGATGAAATTTTGGTCTTTTCCAAAACCTACGAGTACCATGTGGAACATGTCGAATGGGTGTTGCATGCGTTGAAAGATGCGGGGTTCAAAGTGGCTCTGGAGAAAAGCGAGTTCTTTTTGTCCGAAATTTCCTTTTTGGGCTACATCGTCACGGTCGAGGGACTGAAACCGGATCCCAGGAAGGTAGCAGCGGTTCGAGAAGCCCCGGCCCCGGTCACGCTCACTCAGGTTCGAGCCTTCCTAGGGCTGGCCTCTTATTATCGACACTTCATTCGGAGCTTTGCCTTCCTCGCCAAGCCGCTGCCGAACCTGCTGAAGAAGGAGGAGCAGCTGATCTGGACGCCGGAATGCGAGGCGGCTTTTCGGGCACTCAAGGAGGCTCTGACATCGGCACCTGTGTTGGCGCGTCCGGATCCGACACGACAGTTTGCGCTGCATACCGACTGGCAGCCGCAGGCGATATCGGCGGTGCTGACTCAGCAAGGAACGGATGGAAGGGAGCATGTCATCGAATATGCGTCGAAAACACTGAGTCAGGCGCAGTCAAACTACGAGGCGTGCAAGGGTGAATGCTTGGCGGTGGTGTGGGGGGGTTCAACACAAGTGATCGCGAGCGAGGAAGAGATCCAGCCACGATTGCGGACGGCGGCTTCCCCGCGGAGAACGTACAACGCGGTCGTCATCCTGGATTACATTGCGCAGCGCGAGGAGAGGTTGAAGGGCTTCCCGGAGGAAAAGCCGTTGCGGCCTCCCTCGTCGTATCCCAGACCGGCGCCCAAAGGCCCCCAAGAAGACGCCGAAGAGGAAGAGACGCCACTCGTCGCCAGGAGCGCAGAGCAGCAGAATCGGCGGCGGCAAGGAGGTGGTTCAGCCCGTGCGCACGCGGAATCTTGACCCAGTGCCTGGGAGTGCGGGGACGCTGGTTAAGGAGACTGTCGTGCCATCGCCGCCCTTCCCGCGCGTGCCCGATCTCAATCTTGATGGAGCCGGGCCATCAGCCGCAGCAGCCGGAGGAGGAAGCCGAATGGGATTACCGGATCCCGTATCCAGACCGCCCGTCCTCGCGGGACCTCTCCGCTTCCACCGGCCACCCTGGAGTGCCCTGATCATTGACATTGGCAGTTCCTCCGAGCCGGACGGTCCATCCGACAGAGGTGGATTTCATGGTGGAGCCCACCACCATCAAGCTCGAGGCCATCGCGGGGGCGCCGCACCCTGATCCGGCGTGGGAGCCATATCTGACACCCCCTTTTCAAGGGTGTATTGCGGCGCGACTGGCAGGGACGCTCATCTACGAGCCGGGCAGCGTCCCAATGTGGTGTACCACTTCCTTGTCTTCGCGGCGCAGAAGCAGGAGCGGCGGCCTTACACCGAGACTCATGTGGTGATGACGGGTCCAGGACCCCGATCGGTGCGCAAGCGAGTGGTGCGAGCGGTGGCGGATTTGGCGCCACGTGTCCTGTCTCATGTGCCGGGGGCCTTCCTCTATCCCTCGTTCGTCCAGCACCACTTCCATGAGGAAGACGCACCGACGACTCCCGCGGCAATGGCTGCTTTTCTTCCACCTATTCCGCCCCCTCTCAATCCCGACATCGATCACTTCCTCTAATCACCCTCGTCTACCTCTCCCCTCTTCTCTCCTTCTCCTTCTCTTCATCGTCTTCTTCTCCTATGACCAAAGTTCGCGCGTCGAGACACGCTGTGTAATAAAAAATAATAATAATAAATAAAAAAAATTGAGTGGACTACTTACTGATCGGGCCAGCTGACGATGAAGGGGCCGCCCGATCGAATGTATAGTAAGAGGGAGATGGCTGACGATGCGAAATGCATCGAAGTAGGATAGGAGATGCTCGAGCCAGCTGACGAAGAAGAGGCCGCCCGAGCATCCAAAATATGATGACATCAGCAGTCGGGAGACTGCTAATTTTTCGGAACCCCCTGCGTATCACAGATGTGATAAGCTCAGACCCGTACCACGCGGCTTGCCGTATCCCTGAGGAAAAATCCCCCGGAAGCCCCGAAGTACGGATGTGAACAAAAAGGGGTTTTTCTTTCTTTTTGCCTTTGTTTTCTTTTTGAAACGGCTTTTTCATTTTTTTTGGCTTATAACTCCCGCGCGGGCGAATAGCGGCCGCGGTATGAAAACCAAGAAACGGTTTCGGTTGGGACTTTTTGAAATTTTTGCGCGTGCACTCCTAAGCTCCGATTTCTTCGCGCGTCTCGCACCCCCGTTACTTGCTGTGCATCCCCGCGCCATCTTCCTTTCTTGCTGCGCACGTTTCCCTCAGGCCAGACTCTTCGTCTTCCCCAACGCCTTGCTTGATCCTTACCCCGTCTTCTTCCGCGAAGTGATTGGCTGCGTAGTTGGGATGCTCGGATCAATGTGGAGAGCGGGAAACCACGCACCGCTTGAACGAACAACCCAATCACGTAGGACCACGCAATCCCGCGGGTCGAACCCTCTAACTCCCCACCTTTCTCCTGTCCTGCTCATCTACACCCTGTGCTGCCCGCACCTCGCGCTGACAACCCGCCGCCTGCCGCGCTATAAATCCGCGCAACCCTCTCCTCTCCTCCTCTTTGATCTCGGCTGCAATGCTGCGCGAGCTATGCGCGAAGTCCGCGACGCCGAACAGGCTCGACAAGCCCAAGGACGGGCGGAGTGACGACGCGGGGTGGACCCGCGGTAGTCTCGGGGCGAAGCAGTCGGAGGGACTGAGCAGTGGTGGGGATTGGACGCCGGCCGCGACAGGGCCTTGTGGCTATGGTGGTCGGTGGTCTTGGGAAGTTTTGAAGGCCGCGCCTGGGGGCGGCAGTTAATTGAGAATTTTTGTGTACAAGAAGGACTCGCTTTTATCTCCACTGCTGCTTTGTCCATGCATGACGTGTGTGTGAGGCCCCGAGTGATGGGAGCTTGTTGCGTGCATGAGTGATGTCAAAGGTCTATGGATGATTGGATGTCCTGTCAAGGGTTGTTGATTGCATGCATGCATGTGTGTATGTACTTATCCGGGCGGGGACGGGGGAACAGAACTGGAGGACCGTCTGCTTAGGAGTATGAGCGTGTTAATCCCGTTGTTCCCCTCCCTTCCGCGGCCCTTCCTGCGCGCACGTGCAGTCTCGTGTAACTCATTCTCTCTCCCTCTCTCGCCTTTCTTTTTGAACTGGTAGTAATCGCTTTTTGAACTTCCTGTCCCCGCACCGGTGACGTCAACCGCCGGCGTCCGCGCGCGCGCGGTCGACGCCCCTGCAAGGGGAAGAGAGCTTAGATTTCGCCATCTTCTCCCGACGCACCAACTTTGAGAGAGAAGGGTTGCATCGAGTGTTGTATGGAGTCGGTGTTGGTTCGGATGACCGGGAGCGCGGGATCTTGCCCGTGTTCCTCACGCACCTCCAATCGTCTCATCTCGTTACCGACCTTCCCCATTGCAGATGACGACAGCGTCTACTGCGATGCGGACGTACGGCGCGCGCTGAGACGGATGGAGCAAGTGTGTTGGCGAGACCCGCCTCGGGCGTGTAATATAAGGGGGAACGGGTTTGTCTTGATTGATCGCTTTGATTCCCCCACTCTAATATTGCCTTATGCGGGTTTGACTGTGTTGCCCTGGTCGGCCGCTCACGTCGCGTGGCGGCCGCAGTTTGATTGTCGCTGGTGTCGCCAGGGGGACTCGTGTTCTTGGCGACGCTTGGTCCTGGGTTACGAGGGAGCGACACGTTTCCCCGAGCTCTCCCGTAATGCGGGGGCGCGACCCGCGCAACTTCGAATTCGGATGTCGGTGAGTCCTCCCGCCGCTTCACCCTCTCGGAAACTTCCGCGCGGACTTTGCGAGTCCGACTCCGAGGCTTGAAGGCCTCGAACCAACCACCTCTACAGCAAAACCCCGACGGTCCGGTCACTTTATGAGGTCGACGACGAGGCCTGAGGGCTTCGAACCCACCACCTATCCCTCAAACCCATGACGGCCGGTGTTTCTGTCTTCCGCCGCCATGGCCCTCCCCTTGATGCCTTTTCCCGTTCTGATGCACGCCGGCAGCTCGTTTTTGCGGAAACCCTTCTGATCTTATCGCTCCGAAGTGATCCGACCCCCACGGGACTTCGCGACGACAGTTCGACTCCGGTGTAACCTCTGGCACGAAACGAGAGCCTCCCGTTCCGCCTGGGAGACCCAACCCCTACGGCCAAAAATCCCCGGCCACGCCCCTCCTAGAACTCTGATCGGCGACCCAGTACGGGAAGCCGCGAGGGGGCGTGAGGTTGCGTATCACAGGTGCTGTAACCACTGAGGTACATCAACTGGACAGGTATCCCTGGAGGGTGCTGAATTGGCAGATTACACAGTACAAATCTTCCGAACAGAAATCAGAACAAATTGGGAGGTTACCAAACAGAAATTGATCAGGTTCACACATGTCAAAGAAAAGACATAAATCAAACAATTCAAAAGTTCACAAAGACTGGCTGGGGGAATGAACTGAGCGGTCCCTGGGGAGGTGCAATGGCCTGGGGCGGAAGAGTGAGGGGGTCCTGTCAAGCAGGACTTCCAATTGGTTTTCCGGAACTGGTTTATGCTGCCACCTGGGGCTGTTCTCAGAGACTGTATTGCTTTTTGGGATCCATTTCCCCCTGCTGAGCTGGTTTTGGTGGAAGTACACTGGTTTGGCCAAATAGAACTGTTTGATTCTCAGACTAGGTGTGGGGGGGAACAGGGTGGCTGGTTTTTCACTTCACATCTGGCAGTCCCAATGGGGACTGAAGAGGCAGTTCTGTTCCCCCAATACTTATGGTACACAGATCTACTATTTCAATGATGTTTACGGGATGTGCTGCTCCCCACCAATAGATGGGGCACTTGCACACGAGTTTACTAGGGGTGGCTTCTTGCATCACCATCACCAGTAGACTTAGTCGAACTTTTTGTTATTTTATATATCTATATCTGTCTATCTATATAGATAGATAGATAGATAGATAGATAGATAGATAGAGAGAGAGAGAGAGAGAGAGAGAGAGAGAGAGAGAGAGAGAGAGAGAGAGAGAGAGAGAGAGAGACAGTTTTTTTTTTTCCTGACTTGCACGGATTAAGATTTTTTATTTTATTTTATTTTTGGGGGAAGTACATTTATGTCACATGGGAGTTTGTAATGGGCAGAAAAAACAGGCATCGGCGTCTGTGTCAGGGCCTGAGTTAGAAAAGGCGTTCGTAACTCAGGCCGGCGGTGGTGTCAGGGCGGAGTTTTCATTAAGGCGGTTGTGTYTTTTTTTTTTTTTTTTTTTTTTYGGTCAGTCGCGCCGCGCCGCGTCGCGGCGGCAAGGAGAAAATAAAAGTTTCTCGTTTTTTTTTGTTTTTTTTTTTCCGTCCGTCGTGCCGCGGCTGGGGAAAAAAAAAAAAACCCATGGTCGGCCCTCGGCTGGGGTTTGGCCTATACATCTGGGCCATGGCCAATCTGGGGTGTGGCCAAGACATCTCCGCCGTGGCCAATCTGGGGGGTGGCCGAGACATCTCGGCTGTGGCCAGTCTGCGGTGTGGCCGAGACATCTCGGCCGTGGCCAATCTGGGGTGTGGCCGAGACATCTCTGCCGTGGCCCGACCATGGGGCCAATACACCTCTTTTTTTTTTCTTTTTTTTTTTTTTTCCAGCCGCAGCACGGCGCAGCGCGGGGCGACCGACCGAAAGAAAAAAAAAAGAAAAAAAAAAAAGAAAGACACAACCGCCTTAATGAAACCTCCGCCCTGACACCACTGCGCGCCTTTTCGAACTCAGGCCCTGACACAGTCGCCGAAGGACTGTTTTTCGTGCCTTTAGGAACTCAAAACATGCCGCTTCCGCCGTTGTTTCTTTATTTTTTCAAAAGTCCATGCCACCATGGTTAAGATTTTTTTCTTTACCTAGCCTAAGACATACTGATCCCTCCAAGACGGACCTTGGTTCCACGGGGTGAGATCCCACTAGCAAAGAGGACTGGATTGAATACCTGAATCTGGACGTGTGTGGAAAGGTGCAGAAAATCCAGATTCAACTGCTCTTCTGCGTCTCTGCCTAAAACACATCCCGGTTCAGCAGCTTTATCCAATCGTCCTCTTGGCTTGTGGGACCTCGCCCCCGCTCTATTGTGAGAAGAATGACTTGGGGGGCAGGGGGGGGGAAGAATAAAAAAAACAAAAGAAATGCAAGACATACATCTCTTCCGAGTCTTACCCCTCCTAATAGTCAAAATGAATGCATTTTGTTGTTTTAGTTTATGTTAAGATCCTGGCCAATTTCAAAGTGCAAAATTCCTGCCTCAAAGCCTTCTTGGTGGGGCGCAACCGCCACTGAGACCTTGAAGGCGATGAAGATGGTGTCCACCATAGACAGGTAGGTACCTCACCACTCTCCTCCCTAGTCCCCTTTTTCCTCCTCCTTCTACCCGTAGAGCTCCACCATAGGCCTCCAGTTCCCGGCACTTTTACCGCTACTTGTGTGGTACCTGCCTACGTACTACTTGAGTGTTTTTTCCCCCTGCTCTAAGTGTCACGGGCCTACTCCTGCCACTTGAGTGTTTTCCCGCTGCAACCCTCAAAGTCACGGCCACAGCTAAGTACCGGCCCTGCGGGGCCTCCAAACAAACAAGTATTTTTGCGGGTCACACACGCACTCAGACCAACAAGCACTCAGACAGGAACACAGACCAGCAAACATGCACGACTTAGAAACCTGAGCAGGGTCATTACATTTATAATTTTATAACAAATTTATTTTAGTTTCTTGCAACTTTATCATTTTTAGAAACGAATTTCTGTCTAATTTACAACAAATTTATTAATATATTATTATGGGGTAACTACACGGGAGTCACATAAACGCGTTATAACTACACTATGGGCCAAGATACAGTCGGCAATTACACTTCGGGCACCCTACCTGGCCATAAAGCTGCGTTTGAAACGGTATTCACCAGTTCGCAGTGGGTGATGCAGATCCCAGGGCTCGATCCCTAGTCCCCACCTTACCTGTGTACAGTATCTATGCCGACCCCTAGAGTTGAACCCGTGACCTGTGTACTTGTAACAGTTGGTAGGTTGTCGTAGGGTCCATAGGTAGTTGGGGTTCGATCTGTAGACCTGTCGAGTAGGAGTCCCAGTCAGGTCTAGAAGTCGTAGCTGTAGCCTTCTCGAAGAGTCAAGGTCGTAGCTGCTACAGTCCAGAAAGGTCATAGCTGCTACAGTATCGAAAGGCCAAGTCTACGACGTTCCGGAAGGTCCGAGTAGTGGCCTTTCGAAGTTTCCCACCTCTAGGCTGAGGCAAGTGGGCAAGTGGTGAGGCAAGTGGTGGAGTCTACCCGTGCTGAGTCAGCAGTCCCAGTCCTAGGCAGTTCTCGTCCAGTCAAGCAAGTACCGCATGGGAGTGTGTGCACTACGGGCATGGGAAAGGGGCTAGACCAACGAGCTGCAGAAGTATAAATCAAGAGGCAGCGCCCAGCCATTCATTCATTCCTGCGTGAGCCATGCGGAAGCGCTGCCACAGCGACTTGTGCGAGGTGGTCTGCAGTGAGCCCGAAGACGAAGTGGGCAGAGAGACGAAGCTTAGCCATAGCCATAGGGTAGAGGCGGCCCTAGCCGCCATAGCTGTAGTTGGGGTTCAGTGTGTGTGTGTGTGTGAGTATTCAGAGAGTCGCGTGTGGGATATCCAGGGTGATCCATTGAATGCGAACAGAGAGTTGTATGGGCGCTGTGTCGCCATAGCCATGATTGGAAGTGAACTCGTATCTGGGTTGTCATATCTCTGAGTACTGAGTGGGGGCATGTCTACAGTTTGCTGCGCTACTGTTTGCATGCATGTAAAGTGTGAATGAACGCGAGTCTGATTGCACATTCTATACATTGCCCAAACTGCAATTGCAAACTGTATCTTGGCTCATACTGCAATTATAACTCATTTTTGTGACTCCAACGTAGTTTCCCCATTTATGATTCAACGGTGGCCGGGGGGAGAAGAACGAGCTGATACACGGAGGAAACTTACCGTGGGGGCATACTGCAAAGTTGGGCAACTCGGCAGAGGGGCAAACTTGGTCAAAAGTGCTGTGGGCCCAGCTGTCCGGGGATAGGAGTAGGGCACAAATTTGATGAACCTGTCTGATAGGGGTACTAGAACAGAAAGATCACATTCCAAAAAAACGGCGTTCCGTTCTGCCCACGTGTTTTAGGGGTATTCTAGCATTTCAGTCTTTCTTACAGTTTTTTTTAATTAGGTCTGTCATGCAAATTTTCTTATTGCTATGATCACTGGAATTAATACCAAATTAAATATCTTTCAAATTGAATACGGCAAACTGTAGCATAGCTATACTCTGGATTTGAGCTTCCATCTCCACCAATGTGGAGTAAGCCAGCAGGACTTGCCAGATCATGGAAGAGAACCTAAGCTAAGTCTATTGTCATTAGGACACCTACTCCTATGCATGTGGCCAGTATGATGGCCAAATTCACTGGAGAAAGCTTTCCACAGCTGCTACCATGTCAGGATAATCTTGGCCTTTGAGCCTATTTTGGAGCATGGGTAGTATTGGGTACTACTGCTACGGTACGTTGGCAAAGACTATTTGGGAGGCACTGCCAGGCACTGCTCAGCTGCAGGATGCAAGATGCTGCGGAGGGGGTCCAGGGCAGCAGAGGACTTTTGTTGAAACGTACTTATGGCACCCTTGGCTATTCACAATGTCTGCCAAGCTAGTACCAGGGGCAAATGCACTTTCCCGGATTCAGATTCTGTGTTCCTCACTGTCAATCTACAGTCTAGATTCTAGAACAAAGAATCTACCGCCTTGTAACCGGCCTCTACAACACCCTGGACTTTATGTTTAAAAAAAAAAAAAAAAAAAAAAAAGAATCTACCACCTTGAAGTTCGCCCGAACGCAACACATCCTCAGTTTGGCTGCACCAGACCGGAAACATAGCTTGCAGACGTTTGTTATCATGGTGCCTTGTGTGTATTTGGGGGAAGATGGGAGGGGCAAGCGAGACCTCGCCCAGGTAGTAATATCTAGTGATTGGCTGCAAGTTTATGTTGGAGTACTAGTGGGTGAATGCCCCATCAATGATGGACTTCTCAATGACCTGGCAAATATGTGCTACCTACTAGTGATCAGCTAGTATTAAGTAATTGCTTGGCCAAATAGTGTCTAAGTTGGCGATGATGATCTTCCTGCGGCGAATTTCCACCATTGACAACTAATGTCAGCCCAGTATGTGGTCCATCATTATGGCCCCATTAGGCCCAGGTCCATCATTATGGCATCTCTGTCAGGATCTTCCCTATGTGGCTAATATGGTACTGAAGGAGGCAGGGGCTCACCTTGGGAGAAGCGAGGCTATTGGACAAGCAGATAACGAAAGGTGTAGTGACACGCGTACCTAGAGCCCCCCAATTTTCCTTTTTTCGATATTTTAGGTCCCCCCCCCCTCCCACCCACCCACCCTATTCATCTGGGTAGCCTAGAGATTAATATGCTGAAGGAGGCAGGAGACAGGAGAGAGAATGACAGGCATGATTGGATGAGCAGACAACAAAAGGGGTAATGACACGTGTCAAGATGCAGAGAGCATTGTAACTGCCAGCCAATCACCCTTCACCCCATGGTCCATCAATTGGGACAAAAAAAAAAAAAAAAAAGGGAAGGCTCATAATTTAAAATTTAAAACCAACAAGTGCACTGACTGTTGTTTGTTGGGGCTAAGTGTTCTACCGCTCGGGTTGTTCTTAAAAAAAAAAAAAAAAAAAAAAAAAAAGGCTGGATTACAGAGACACATGAGAGTCACCTTCGGCACTTGGCCATGTGGTAGAGGCCCCCTACTCCCAGGCTCTTCTTCCCCGAATGGCACGTAATATGCTCATCATAGCCGTATTTGGGGTAACTTTCAGTCTAGTAGATACAGTGATAATGGCTGTGTATTCTATTTAATGGGGTAACTAGGGCGCAGTCACGAAAGCAGTTTGTAAATGCATTTCAAACTGCCTGTTTGGAGTCCAGTACGATCCCAAGTTTCAACTGCAGTC
>BFEA01000464.1:963568-974509 GCA_003427395.1 Chara braunii | reverse complement strand
TTTTTTTTTTTTTTTTTTTTTTTTTTTTTTTTTTCCCTCGGCCGTGGCCCAGCCACGCAACGAGATGCTCTCTCTCTTTCTTTTTTATTTTTATTTTTATTTTTTATTTTTTTAAAACAGGACCATTTATTACTAAAAGCAATCATCTAGTTGAGGCCGGGGGCCTCACAATTCTACCCGGAGTTATCCCGGCAGCATCAGCCGGTTTCGCTTTGAGTCCCACCAAACCATTCCAACAGCCAAACGCAACCACCCACTCTTCACCTAAACTGGCCGGAACCAGCCCAGTGTCTAATCTAACTACTGCTAAGCAATAATCTATCTATACACCACCACTTCTAACAGCACCACCAGCTAACTCCAAAGCTACTGTCCTACCAAAACCAGGCCTAACATGGCCCATTCAACCAAACTGAAAAATCTGCCTAAGGCCTAACACGGCCACGGACAACCGAAAGCAGGAGATTCCTGCTGAAACTAAACCTCTCGAACCTCCTGGAGCCAGTCTGCAATTTCCAACTTTCCATCCGCCGAAATCGAGGCAGAGCTGTTTTCTAGCGCCCAAGTACGCCGAAACCAAAACAGATTCCGACTCTGAAGGCCCCCTCGCCAGTCCACCCAAATGGCCTGTCTGATCAGAGCCTTAATAGAGCTAATATGTGCAGCAGCGGAGACTGTATCCTGCTTGAAGATCGTTCTATTCCGGGCATTCCAAATTGTTTCCATGCAGGCTCCCTTACAGGCTAGCGCGACATAGGGCCAGCCTGCGGAAAAGTCCCCTTGGCCATATTGCAGACCAAAGAGGAGCCATTCTTGGGTCCACATGAATTTTTCTCCAACCAAATCCTTCCATCTCGCCTTCCACCACTCCCACACTTGCATCGAAAACGGACAGTAGAGCCAAATGTGCGAGGCTCTCCCAGGCCCAAAGACACCGCTTGCACTGTTTGGAGATATCCATACCTTTAGAAGCCAGCCAAGTGGCCGAAGGAATTACTGTCATTAGTTGCAGCCACATCAGGCTGGCTTGTTTTTGTGAGACCATCCGTCTCAGAGCTTCCCAATGACTGAACAAGTCCAGGTTTCCCAAGGAGAATCCTGGCTCTTTAGCCAGCCCGGCCGCTGCAGACACTATCGGTTTCTTCTTCACTGTGGCCCTTAGCAGTTGGGAACCGGTTTTAGTGGAGAACAGGGCCACCGGAACTGAGGCCTTTAATCCCGCCTCTTGGGTCCAACCATACAAGAATGGTTCCAGATGAAGCCCTTCTGCATCCTCCACATGAAGATAAGCCTTTTCCTTGGGGCCTGATCCCGAAAGCCAGACCCTACACTCTGATAAGCCGATGGAAGACGCTATGGTTCTGTCCTCTTTCCTCGTAAGGGGGTGTGGATGGGGAGTTGACACAATGCCCCGGTCACGAGTCCAGACTTGTACCTTGATACCTTGGGGGAGCTCCGGGCCTTCAATTCTTAGTACTTCTTCTGCGCCCGAGCTGTCTTGCACCCACGTCCCTTGGCCGTGTTCGGCAGTGCTCGGGAGGAGAGCAGTCCAATACTGGGGAATGGCGTTGATTAGTCTGTCATAATTGGTTTCCACATTTCGTAGCCTTGGTAGTTTGCGCTTCATTTGTTCCACTGAAAACCACGATTGTGACTCTGCAGACCAGATATCCTTGATTTGGATTATACCTCTTTCTATCCAAGCCTTACCAAATGAACCCGTCCTACCATCCGCTTTAAAACTAACTCCTGTTTCTGCACATATGAGCGGATTCTCGAACAATAATTGGTTGAAGACTTCTATTCTGGACTGAGGTGGCCTAAGAGTCTGGGGAAACAGTCTGTGCCACGCAAATATAATATTTTTCCAGATTCTGGATTTCGGCCTTCTGGCCACATAGGATGGTATAAACAGACAAGCCCAAACATCCATTGGTCTACTCAAGGCCCATTCCCTAGACAAAATATACTCAGCCATTCTGACCCGGAGCCTTGAGCAATTGCCAAAGACCGCCGAGATAACCCACTTGCTAAGGAGGGCCAGGTTTTGGTGGACTGGGTCCAAAATACCCAGTCCACCTAGCGCCCTAGGAAGGGCCACCGTTTCCCACGCAACCTTCCAAATGAATCTCTGCTGAGAGTCTGCCGATGGCTTCCATAGATAGTGGGCAGCCTCCCTTTTTATCTTAGAGGAAGCCTTTGCTCCCAATAGATGAACTGACAGCGGCAACCACAGGAGCGACAACGCCGCGGCGGAAAGAACCAAAGCCCTCCCAAAGAGCGACAGTTTAAAATTGCGTGTCCATTTGGCAATTCTCCCCACCACCTTGTCGGCGAGGATGGAATCCTGCACATCAGAACAATCTGTCAAAGACACTTGGACCCCTAGAAAGCGGTCCGATGTATTAGCCGGGACTTGTTTCAGCCCCCAGTCCACACACAAAACCCAAGGGGGGGGGGAGGAAATAAGCTGATTTATCCCAATTAATAGATGCTTCGGATAGTTTACTATATTTGTCTATTACTCGGCGTAGTTCCTGCAGAGTATTAACGTTATTATCACAGGCCACTGTAAGGTCATCAGCCAAGTCCCCTCCCTTCCACTGTATTCTGGGGGACAGTTTGAGGCCTGCTATATATGAATTACTCCTGATATTGTCCAGAAGGATTTCCAATTGAAGTACAAATAACAAAGGCGCCAGAGGACAACCTTGCCTCAGAGAGCGGGATAAATAAAATTCATTCGAGAGTTTACCATTCACCGGCACTACTGAGGAGGTGTTTTCGTAGCAGGCCCTGACCCAGGTACGAAAACCCGGGCCAAATCCCATCCTTTTTAGAGTCGTCTGCACAAAGCTCCAGCCAACCCTGTCATAAGCTTTCTCCATATCCAACAGCAGGATTACAGTGTCCCTCTTTTCCCTGCTGATGACCTCCAAAGCTTGAATGACTGCAATTATGTTTTCAAAGATGGAACGGCCTTTTACAAAAGCCCCCTGTTCCCAACCAACCAAGTTAGGGAGGACCTTAGCTAAACGGAGAGCGGGGGTCTTGGCAAAGAGCTTGTATGTGACGTTCAGGACCGAGATGGGTCTCCAATTCCTGACATTACGTTTGTCACCCTTTTTAAACATAAGTGAGATCATGCCCTGGGTGAAACCTTTGGGAAAGACACCATCTTGTAATGCTTGGTTGTATATGTCACAAAGAAAAGGGGCGAATGCTGCCCCGGTGGCGAGAAACAGTTCTATCGGTAGGCCATCCAACCCAGGGCATTTCCCTTTCGCCATTGCCCTAGCTGCTATCAGCAGTTCCGGTTCAGTCATTGGTCTGTCGAGATCTTCTGCCGTAGGTTGAGTAATTACCTTGTGGGAATAATCCCAGAAGTTAGAGGAGCTAGCTAAATCGCAATGCGGCGCGTCAAAAGGTCCACGGGTTGTTACAATATCACGATAGTATTCTAAGGCATAACTACACATCTGAGCCGTATCTACAGCGATAGGTGCGTCGTCGTCAAAGGGGTGTGATAATTCACGAATCAATGGTTTGGCCTGTTTCAGTAAGAGCGATTGGAACGTCATCTTGATCATTCTATCGAAGCCCACGATCCCTCTGAGTTTCAAAAACTCCAATCGTTGTTCTTGGTTCTGAATCTCCAGGGCCTCTAATTGGCTCAAGGACTCAATATGAATGTTAGCCCAGTACCGGTCTGAAAATGGGTCTTTTCCCATTTCCGACTCGGCTTGCGAAATTAGTTTAACCAGCGAACGTTCCTTCCAATTCCTTTGTGCTGCTTTCATCCTTGAGAATGTAATCAGTGTCTGTTTTAATATAGCAATGCCTGTGTCCGCCCACTGGGAATTGCTCGGAAAAAAATCTTTAGCCCCCATCCATGACGCTAAATGAGAATTAACCCATTCCAACACACCTGGGGCTTTAATCAAATTAATATTTAGCCTAAATGGGGGACGGCATCGTTCCACCAGCTCAGCATAGACAAATGGATAGTGGTCTGAGACTGTCCCCGGAAGGACGTCGCACCACGTGCTCCTGTCCCATGGAGAACCACGGACCAGAAAAAAAATCCAGTCGTTTTCTAGGCGCAAGAGAGTGAGGGGTCGGAGGCGGCCCAAACCAGGTAAAACCCTGGTCATCGGGATTAAATATTCGATAGGGATCGGCCAGGGACTGGGCCTCACACATTGAGTCTAAGATCACAGAATCAGAACGCTGAGGGGTTGCCGTTAAAGTATCCAGGCCTGGATTAAGAACCGTGTTCCAATCCCCAGTGAGGATCAAGTTATCAGTATCGGGGAAGCAAGCCGGTAGGTCCGACATAATTTTTTTCCGTTCAGCATAACTAACTGGGGCGTATTTGGTCATCACCGCCCAGTCGTCGTCACCGATAGCAAATTTTACCCAAAGCCAGCGGCCCTCGTCGTCATAATAGTGGTCAAGAATATCGATGTCCAACTCCTTGTTAATAAGGATGGCAACCCCACCTTTGGTTCCATCGGAAGGGGACAAAAATTGGGGAACCGCAGCAATTTTTGATGGGTTCAGCTTGGTTTCTTAAATGCATGCGATTTGCACGTTTTGTTTGTGACTCCAATCCTTGAACCTTGCTTTTTTATATTTCTTGGCTGTATCTCCAAACCCCCGTACATTCCAGGTCAGGATTCTGATCCTATTTGGTAGGACCATGACCCGTACCTCTGCCGCGGGGGTGTTGGATGCGGCTATCTCCTCTTGGCTTTAGAGCAGTGCCTCTCCCTTTAGGGAGGAGCGGCTTCGCATTTTGATGCCGCGGGAGATCTTTTTTCACATTTTGTTTTTGGTTCATCTCCATCAAAAAAACTTCCGAGGAGAAGGCCTCTGACGCATCCACGTGCAGCAGCCAATCAGCCACATCTTGGGCTGATAGGTCCCCTGGGAGAGAGATCTCCCTCAACGAGTCAGAATTTGAGTCAAACAGCCTCGCTAAGGGAAACCAGTAAATATCCAATGCTTGCAATTCTGTCAATTCATTTGCCCCCGCCACCAATTTGAAACAAGCAATATGAAGGATTGTTTTACCACCCTTCTTATTGGTTACGACATGTCTTCCTCTGTTTGGTATCGTCAGCAACTTACAGGAAGCATGATCTAACAAAACCTGCTTCTTGACTTTGGACTCCCAGCCAGCACCGAGAGGAGAATCCTTCGTTTCCACTGCCGGGAGGGACAGCGCTTTGTCACCATTTTTCTTCGTATATATCATCAACCCTTGAGGCGTATTCAAAAGAATAAAAGGAATTAGCCATTCAGCTGAGTGACCGCGTAGCTTGTCCTGACGGGAAAGGGTAGTCATCGGGGCGGCAAAATTCAAGGTCTGCCTGGCCCCTCGACTCCCCTTCGGTCTGCTTTTTAATAACCGATCCTTATCCGTACACGGTGATAGCTCCTCATTGAGGATCACGGCCTTCTGCCTTTTGAATGGGGAGCAGCCCTGAGCAGGGGGGGGGGGGGGGGGGGGGGGGGGGGGGGGGGGGGGGGAGGGCGGAGGAGGAAGAGCTAACCATCCTTTCCTACCAGAGCCCTCCCCCCCCCTCGACCGCCCAGACATACTCCCTGCAGAATGAAAGTCCTCGTGCTCAGAATCAGAGCCATCCGCGTCAGAGGTTACGACCTCCTGCGATGTCCGGTTCCCTGACTTAGAGCTTCTAAGTTGGTACAGGGTAGCCACACCCAGGTCTGAGTCTATTTCTCTTTCATCCTGAGAGGAGGCATAAGCTTCGTTAAAAAACCTGGTCGTCTTTTGGCCTGAGTGAGATCCATGTCGGGAGTGTGGTTCTAGCTCCTCTCCCTCCGACTCACCCTCTTCAGGAGGGTCAGAGGACGGGGAACGCGCCAGGCCTCCCAGTTGGTCCCCTGTATGTAGCACGAGTTCTTTACCTCGGGCATATAATTCCGGATCCTGTTCTTCGACATCTTCCCTATCTGGATCTGATCGTTTTCTCTTTTCCCTTGGTAAAGGGATATGATCTTCGTCCATCACCTCCTTTTCCTCTTTCCTCCTGACTTCTCCGTCGTTGTCTTCGACAGCTCGGTCAATCGACTCATTCTCGGAGGATAGTATATCCATAGGTTGATCGTCCTTAGAAGGATCTCCACCCACCTGCTCCCTCGGCCGACGCTTGCCCTTCTTCCCTTTCCCTTTACCCTTCTTCTTTCTCCCAGACTCGACCGATTTCCCCCGTTCCTTCCTGACCTCTTCCCTCAGACCTTTCCCCGGGCTAACCTCGGCCCCCCCCCTGACCTCTTCCCGGGCCTTTTCATTATCACTTTTACTGTTAGCCCCTTTCTTCCCTCCGTCATCCTCCACATCCCCTTTCTCCTTCTCCTTATCCTTCTCTTTCTCCTTCTCTTTCTCCTTCCCTTCCTCCTCCTCCTTCTCCTTCTCTTTCTCTATCTCTTTCTCTTTCTCCTTCACAGGATCTTCTGTCTTATCCTCCCCTTTCTTTCCATGATCCTTGTTTTTCTCCACCTGCGTGCTTTTTTCCCCCGGGCCCTTCACGTTCCCATCCACTTGGAGTGCATCAGCGTAAGATTTCTTACCACGAGCAGAGCACTCCTCGTCACCTTCCGAGTGGAAGTGCTTGCGGCACCGGGGGCACCATGGTGTGTCAGCAATGACTACCTCCAATTCCACCAATCCATCATACCCTAAATCAATGGCCAAAAACTTTTTATAGCGAAGTCTTGCCGCAGATTCAAGATCGAATCGTACATTCAGCAGATCCTGGTTCAGTTTGTCCTTAAAGACTGGATACTCTTTAATAATTTCGCTCCCGTAGGCGTCCTGGATTACTCCAGGGAGTAACGGCAAGACTCCAATCGGAACCTGCTGTACTCGGATCCAGAAGAAACGAAACTTGGAGACTTCTCTCCATTCCCACAGTTCATACTCAGTCATCCGCGGTCTGAATTGGACTTTGTGCTGGGTATTATCCAACTTGATTTCTGTTTGACCACAACGCATCATCCACTCAGCCACAACTTTTGCGGGGGCAATATAAGTAATGAGATTTCTTCCTTCGTTATGAAACAGTCCCCGTTTAGCTGGGGTGGTTGGGTATTGAGCAGCTGCCCATCCATTCTCATAAACCCTCACCAGACGTTTTTTAACGTCTAGGGGGGTGGCCACCGAATCCTCTCCAAAAATGATTGTAACAGCATGCTCTTTGAGCCAATCCGCCTGGATTTTATATAGGTCCTGATTAACAATAACTTTATGAAAATCCTTGCCTTCCTCGACTATAGAAGGGGCCAGGCGTTGGGGTAGAATACCATCTAAGTAGCACTTAGCAATAATTTCCCGGATGCGAACTACCTCATCCGGTGTTACCGAGGGGGACGGCCCATCGGCCGCCATCCCCAACGAAAAGACCAAGAGCTAACAGTAATCTCTACCAAATTAGGCTAAAGTTAAACCGAAGTAATCCTTAATTGGGAATAAATAAACCGTAATTCCTTACACCAACCAAGGGGTTGTGGGGTGGGGGTTGGACGTTATACCTTCATTCGACCTGCTTTTACTTGGTCACCGAAGAGTATCTCCGCTGAAAGCCCATCTTCCCCGAAAACAGACAGACCTCCCATTGTTTGAAGACGCACCAAACTACCTCCAGCAGATCCAGTCAACAACAAAACCGAACTTCGACTGCAGCGGAAGGACGGAAGGAACCCGTCCGGCCCTGGTCTCTCTCCAGGGCCCTCGCCGTAATAGGGTTACGGTGTCTTTTTCTTTTTTTTTTACCTCGGATGTGGCCGAGGCATCGTGGCAGTGGCCAACCACGCGACGGTGCTGAGATATTTAAAAAAAAAAAGAAAAAAAAAAGTGCAAAACGAGAGTGAATCTTGCGCTAGAACATGGAAAGATGCAACGCCACGAGGCCCYAAGGATGACACGCATAGGTAGGGAAATCTGAGAATGAAACACAAAAACGAAAAAAAAAACAAAAGAAACTGTGTTGTTTTCAGCTCGTGTATCCTCTAGGGCCTCTGCGTTGTTGTCAGCCCGTGTATCTCGTTGGGCCCCTGTATCCCCGTTGCACAAAAAAATAAATAAATCATGGCGCTGTATCTTTCCATGTCCTAGCGAAGATTCACTCTCGTGTTGCACATTTCGATCGTGGAAACTGGAGTGAATCTTCTGCTAGAACATGGAAAGATACAGCGCCACGAGCTTTTCTTTTTTTCTTTTTGTTTCTTTTTTTGTTTTTCGGGAAACGGCCTGGCCCGTGTATCTCGTCGGGGCCCTGCCCGTTGCACAAAAAAATTGAAATCATGGCATTGTATCTTTCCATGTTCTAGCCAAGATTCACTCTGGTTTTGCACATTTCGATGGAGGAAACTGAGAGTGAATCTTCCGCTAGATCATGGAAAGATACAGCGCCACGAGCTTTTCTTTTTTTCTTCTTGTTTCTTCTGTTTTTTTTTGGAAAACGGCCTGGCGCTCCGACGTGGATGACTAGACTGCAGTTAGAAACTCTGCCCTGGGCGGAGAGGGGGGACCTGCACGCGACTTCGGCCGCGCTTCGTTCCCCTGCGCTATCGCGTGGCTCGCTCAGCTAGGTTTATCTCACCATAGCTACCCACCCCTCCTACCAAGAGGGAGGAGGAGCTGGGGTATGGCTGTCAACCTACCATGACGGTCTTCTTCCCGTGGTAGAAACCACACCCTCGGGGACCAACCCCCCTGCGTTCTCAGGAAATCTCCCACACAGAACTAACCAGACTACCGGCGTAACACTCGGACTGAGTGTTCCGCTACAGGGATTTACACGGTCTTCTCTTGTCTACTGCGTGTTTATGTCCGGACGATGAATTCCCCCTGTCTACTATTTTGGAGATACAGACACCAGCCATTGTAGCCAGGGGTAGGAGAATCATTCTCCCCTCGCTGGCCTACCACTTCTCCCTCCTTTTTTGGGGAGGATGGTCGGGGAAAGGCCCAGCGGGAGAAAGTAGTTTCCGTCTGTATCTGGCCTCCATCATGTGCTTGGTTCGAAGACATTTCACCTCAATCGATCGAGCAAGGAGCAGCCTATGCTACGCTCCAAGGAAGCTCGCCGGACGCTGTTTTCCTCATCATCACAAGGCACCATCGAAGTAGGGGCCCACCACCCGCGCAGCTCCTCCACTGGAAGAAGCAGGCCGAGCATCGGCGTGGAGAGGGGAATTCCACCGCCCAAGCTGTTTCTCACCTGCAGACTCAGGATGAGATTTGGAATGGAAGGTGAGCATCACGGCCCATGAGATGCCTTCACAGAGCATGCTCTACGGGCTGGGCCATCATACGAATCTCCAATCATTGCGGCCCCGATTCTTTCTTGGGCTCTCTCGACACTACTAGCTCCAGAGGAACAAACTGCTCTCCCTACACTGGCCCACCACTCCCCCATTCCTTTTTGGGGAAGTGGAATGGAGGAAAGGCCCAGAAGGAGAAAGGAGATTCACGCTAGTCTCAGGCGCTTGCATTTTCAAGGGATTCTCGCCAACATCCTTCAATCAAGAAAGTTACAGCCTTTTTGACCTACGCCCTTCTCCGGAGCCAACGGTTGGGCAGCTGCGGCCTTCTCACTCGGCGCTTCGTATTTCGTTCGGCATCTCACTTTCCTTCCTTTTTAGGTATACCCTCGTTCCTTAATCTCTTCTCCTCCGAATCTAAACCCTCTAATTTCTCTCATCTACACCCCAAATTCCACCGTCTGGAGTATACCCAGCTTCTCTACCTCCATCCACACTCGACACCCCCTCCTCTCCCCCGTCGAACAAAAGGCCATGCCTGAAGCTTCCTTCTAAGATCTCGCCCCCGCACCCGCTCTACCCAATCTCCGCCAGTACATCCGACAATCACACTTAACCCTCGCTTCACCATCTACCCTCCACTGCTCTTACCTCCTCCCCCCTCCCTTATCCCGATAGACCTCCTAACCCTCTGTCCCGCTCGTCGCCACCCCTTCACCTGCTTTCTTACCCCCCTCCCCGTCGTTCACAGATACCCCTCGCGAAACACTGTCACCTCAGGCACACCTCCCGTCACCGTCCGACCAATATCACGCCCACTCCCCTCCACCACTCCTAACCCTGCATACCGCCCATCCCCTCCGCTTCCTCTCATCAGTCGACCCTTCCTCTCCCTTTCCTCCGGCACCTTCTAATCACCTCGCCCCCTCCAGTCCTTCCCCGAAGATCCGCCATACCCTCCGCTTCACCCAGTCACCCGATACTCACATCCTGCCACTTCCCGACGACTTTCACGACCACTACTCTACACCTTCCCCTAGACCAGCCCATCTATCTCTCCCCGCCACCGCTCTCCTACTTCCCTGCCCGACCATCTCACCCCTCCCTCTGGTCGTCGCCACTCCCTCACCCGAGCACTCCCCCCCTCCCTGACACTCCCAGTCACCCCCGCTTCACCCTGTCACCCGATCTTCACATCCCGCCCTCCCCGGCGACCTTCACGGCCACTACTTTACACCGTCCCCTAGACCAGCTCTCCTACCCCTCCCCTTCTCCGCTCTCCTACTTCCCCGTCCAACCATCCCACCCCTCCCTCTGGCCTTCGCCATTCTCTCACCCGAGCAAACACCCTCTCGCCTTCGCTATCCCCCACGGACCCTCTGGCCTTCGCCATGCTCTCACCCGAGCAAGCACCCCCCTCCCTGCCACTCCCAGTCTCCCCCGCTCCACCCCGCCACCCGACATTCACATCCAGCCACTCCCCGACGATCTTCACGGCCACTTATCTACACCTCCCCTAGACCCGCTCATCTACCCCTCCCCGTCACCGCTCTCCTACCTCCCTTTCCGACCATCCCACCCCTCCCTCTGCCCATCGCCACCCCCTCACGCGAGCAACCACCCCCCTCCCTGTCACTCTCAGTCACCCCC
>BFEA01000464.1:953320-963427 GCA_003427395.1 Chara braunii | reverse complement strand
TTCTCCCTTGTAGGCAATCTTCACGGTAGCCTTTTGTAGCGGCCTTCGCTCGGCAACTCAGAATAAACACCTGTCTCTTATACACATCTAGATGTGTATAAGAGACAGCCATTAACCCCTCCTTCTCCCCCGACACTCTATCTCGTCCCCCATCACCCCCCCGCTAACGCACTCCTCACCTCCTACCACCCCGATCGACCCCCCTCTCTCCTACCCGTAAGTGGACAAAATGCATATCTCCCATCACTAGTAATATGCTCTAATCCCGCCGCGCCTACCCCCTGGTTAACCAACATCCTCATTTGCGTTACTCTCTCTTATCGTTCTTATCGGGCGGTATCGGCTAATACTGATTAACGTATTACCCCAGTTTTTCAAATAGGTCCACCCGGTCCAATCGATCGAAGCACATCACATCCACCCCGGATCCCTCCCCATGATTCGCGCATGTTAGCCCGCCCACACTCAATACATTCAGACCCCGTTTCTACCATCCCTCCCGGCCGATTCTACCTCCCACCCTATCGTGACCCTCGCCCGTTATCTCATCAGATCTGTTCGCCCTCTCCTCCAAGCCTCGCTATCCCTTCATGTGCGTTCCCATCCCCCCTCCCCCGTCATTCTCAACTATCTCCAACCGCATCTCGTCAATACTGGCTCCTACCCCGCCACCCCCCGGACGGGTGCCAGATCGTCTCCCGTCACCACCCCCACAGCCCCGCTCTCCCTCCTTCCCCATCTCCATCTCTCCCATCCGCCCTCTTTATCGCTCCCCCGCTACCCCCCGCCACTCCCCGTCATAGCCGTCCACACCCTCCATCAATCCCTACAATCGTTCCCTCACACCCCACACCACCGTAGCTGGCCTGGTCTGTTTTCTGATACAATTACTATTATGTTTCTTCTCTTTTATATTTAACATTCCTTGTAATGTCCATTGCCATGCTGCTTTCAATTCAATTTAGTTATTACTTTTAGTCTTACCTTCAATTTTACATCCACACACATGGGCAAGTGGTAATGGCATTTCACTACCACTCCATTATTTTAACTATGTAACACTGCCTGCATTACTAGGCCAAACTTAATTCAATTCAATTATTAATTATTTTAAGTATTATTTCATTCTTTACTTGTTTGTCTCACATCGTGTAGATTACAAGAGCCAATCCAACCCTACCCCCCCTACCACCCATTCCGTCTCTCTCCTACTCTTGCCCCTGTCCGTCATTCCACCTATACTCTTTACCCGCCATCCTCCCACATCCCCAGCCACCCCTACCAAGCAGCCAGCTTCTGACAAGTTGCATTGGGTAGTCTTATTTCTCTGCTAACCTCACCTATTCCCACCGCATCGGCCACTGCACCAGAGGATAACACTCCCTCTCAACCCCACAATGGAAGCGGAGCACCAAGTGCCTGCTGGTGAGTCGGTTACGGAAATAGACAGAGAAAAAGCCGAACTTCAAAAGCTAAACGACATGATGAAGGGATGGTTCATCGATCACGTCTCCCAGGACGTGTCAGCATATGTGGAAACCAACATCAGTGAGGAGGATGATTGCATCAAAATCCGCCCTTCCGAGAAGTTTCAGAAAGTCCAAAACGACTTCCTGAAACAGATGACGGTCGCAATCATCTTTCAAGGTGAAACCAAGAACTGGTCAAATGACAAAAAGGTCGATTTGATCAGATACTTGGAAGAATCAGTCCTAACAGAGGAGGAACTGACAACGCAGAAGGACACTACTCACATGGAGGGGAGGGGCCAGATGACATATATCGCAAAGAGTTTGAAAGTGGTCGAATGGCTCATCCAAACGAAAAAGGAAATGAAGTTTAAAGAAGGAAACAAATGGCACCTCGTCCTTTTTCGCCCCTGGCTCCCGCGGTCGGAATGGGAAAAGAAAGGGGAAGAGGATAAAAGGAATAACTACTGGGTGATGGCTATGCGCTTCCCCATCGCTGCTTCAATGTTTATCAAAACTGGCCTTGAAGCAGCAATGGGCAAGGTGCTCCAATAATTCTCTCCCATCAGCGACTTGGATGATCCCAAATTGGGGAACCTAAAGTACCACCTTCATCCCAGTGCAGAGGAAAGATTCAGATCGCGCCTCAAAGTATGGACAGACTCTGATTACCTGGTGGCGGATCTGGTCAATTCCAATACCCCTTGGTGCTCACAGTGCAACCGCTATGGACATCAACCGGACGACTGCCCTTTCTGTGAAAACTGCTACAAAAACGGGCACACAACTGAAGATTGCAGAGCGGACGAGTGGAACAGACAGAAAAAGACCCCCAAGGAGTCACATTCATCTCAGGCATCTTTGCTACAGTCCATCCAAGCAGGATACACGGATAGGAAACATGCATGGGAGGAGTTCACCTACAGGGATCACGCCCCACACCGCACAACCCGCAAGAAGAGACAACCCCAATGGGACCAAAGCAACACCCTGTTCCAACAGCAGAAGGGCCCCCAACTAACCCACCAGGGCTGGGGTGCCACCAGACAGCATGGCAACGGTAATGCAACACAACCTGCAGCAGACAAGTGGGCATGGCGCCCGATGGGACCCTCCCCTCTCGGAGGCTCGGTAACAGACCCAACAAGACAGGGTGGCGCATGCTTCGCTGCAGGGTTCTCTTGCTCTCCCACAGGTTCGAACGCAACCTCCCCAGCAATGGCCTCCTCATCACAGCCAAATGCATCGAAGGTGCTGATCCCAGAGAGTAAACGGCTAGGCTCCTCAAGCGGGATGGATCCTACCTCAGTACCCACTCAGGCACAGGTACAAGCATAGGCAGGGAACCTGGGCACCGCACAGAAAGAACAGCCGCCCCAACCTCTGCAATCCCCAGTCCTGTTGGGCCCAGTATCCCCGACGACCCCGCAAGACACGCCCTACGTGTTGGCCCCCCTCGTCTTCAAACAATGCAACCAAGGAACACTCATACTTTTACACCAAACGATAAGAATGAGTTGTTCCTCCAATCTCTGACTTCTAGCAATTTCCCGCACCCAAACGACTTCCTTTTCTCTGCACGGAGAGCGCTAGACAGGAAATACTTCGTGCGCCCTATCCCGGCCATGCCCTGCTCGTCAATCTACAGAAAAGGGCACACAGGTAAGAACCATCCAATTCTCAGCATGTAGCTGGAAGCAGCTCAGGCTCCCGGAATAGATCCAGCAATTGTGGATAAGGGCCTGCTCTGGGCCCCGACAACTTGGTTCAAGCGGACCAATACAAAGGAACGTTTTTTCCCATCGCTCGGCGATAGGATCACGGGAGATATAATTGTAAATTTGGATGATCACATTCCAAAGGAACGGTCCATCTTTTCCAGGTACATCCTGGAATCGATAAAGATCCAATGGGATGTGCCGAACATGATGGCCACGTCTGGCCCAAGCGGTTCGTCCCCCGGTGCCAATCCATCACGAGCAGCAGCCAAACGCTGCCAATGGACGATAGGCTCGCTGTTGCCTCATGGAACGTCAGAGGTTTAGTCGACTGCAACAGGAAGTTTAAGCGGGCCCGCCTTAAATCATGGGTCCACTCACAAAGAGTAGCAATCACCATGCTTCAGGAGACCAAACTCTCCGACGAAAAGCTCTCCTCCATGCCCAAATGGTGGAGTGGCCCACAAATTTGGTCTCCAGCCCAAGACACCAGAGGAGGCACCGGAATCCTGATCCATAAAAGACGGACTGCACTAATCAAGGACTCTCGGTTCGACCCCCTTGGCCACTGGTGCTGGGTTACATTGGAAATTAACAATCAAGCTTGGTGCTTTATGTCCGTATATGTCCCGGCGATCCACGGTCTAAGAGGCCCCTTTCTCTCTGATCTCTCAGATATCATACCAGCCACGCAATTTCTGATCATTGGCGGGGATTGGAACACAGTCCCCGACCCCGGCCTCGACTCCACTACCCCTTTATCTCATCCAGGCGAATCTGCAGCGTTAAATGATTTCATGATAGACAACAGTCTTTTTGACCCCTACCGCGCACTCCACCCTGAGGAATCTGACTTCACATGGATCTCCTCCAACATCCCCGCCGATGGGATCCTCACGCGGAGAAGGTTGGATATCATCCTCACCAACGACACTGTACTACAGCTAGCCAATCAGGCGACCATTGCCACTGAACCAATGTCAGACCACAAGCCAGTCACACTTCAGATCAATATGGGACTCCAAGCCTCTAGGGGCAGGGGCCTATTCCGTCTGAGCATGCACGTTCTGGATGACCCCGGAGTGGTCGAATGGGTCTGGAAGACATGGGAGGAATGGAGAAACAACACCACAATCTTTGAGAACGATGGACTCTGGCTGGACAAAGGATTGACCCCCATCTCCAATCAGCTCAATCTCATATCCAGGACCAAGGCGGTAAGCAGGAAGTACGAAGAAATCCAACTGAGAAGGAAAATCGACGCCCTTGAGAAAAAATCCTCGGATTCCTTCTTGTCTAGGATAATGGCCCAACGTAGAAGAGCCAGACTAATGCAGGATTGGGAAAACACACAGATCAGACATCACAACCTATGGGAACGACACAGACGAGTTGACAGAATTCTGCATACGGACAGGCTAACCAATAAATTTGCAACAGCAATCAACCGCACTCGCGAGTCCACCCTCATCACTATCCTAGACCACCCCGAGGACCCTTCCAAACCACCAGCAAGGGATTCGGCGTCCTTGTGTGAGTATGTCAGAATTTTCTATGAACAACTTCTCACCTCCGAAAAAGCCCCCAACTCCCCCATCATCTCCCCACACCTGGAACGCGCCCTGTGGGACGCAACCACACGTATCCTCTCGGACTCGGAAACTGCGTCGTTGGAAGGACAAATTACACTCATTGAGCTTACTGCGGCTCTAAGTACCATGGCTAAGGGCAAATGCCCTGAACCAGACGGCCTGCCGGTAGAATTCTACCTCAAATTCTGGACTTTGTTGGCACCGGATATCCTCCGGGTTTTTAATCAGATTTTGACGAACCAGCCTATAGGCCCGCAGACCGCAGAAGGAATAATAACGGTCGTATACAAAAAAGGTAACAAAGCTGATGTCAGGAACTACAAACCAATTTCTCTGCTGAATGTACACGGTAAAATCCTAGCCAAGACGCTAGCCCGACGTATTAACCCCCTCCTAACTAAACTAGTACACCCGGATCAAACTGGTTTCATACCTGGCAGGCAGGTTCTGGATAATGTGATGACCATATCCCAATCCATTGACTGGATTAAAAGCCACAACTCGAACAAAACGGTGATCCTGATCGACTTCCAAAAGGCATACGACAGGGTGAATTGGGACTTCGTTCAGGCCACTTTAGAACGGGTAGGAGTGGGACCGAACCTTAGGAAGCTGGTCAAAGCACTTTACGGGGCTTCATCCGGAAGGGTACTAGTAAACGGACACCCCTCCCCGCCCTTCAAGGTCACGCGTTCACTACGACAGGGCTGTCCACTAGCTCGCTCACTCTTCGTAATTGAGTTGGAAGTTCTCTTGAACATGGTTAGGCATCACCCGGAGTACACAGGTCTCCAAATAACCCCATCTTTCTCGATCAAGGTGTCGGCACTTGCTGATGACTTTTCTGCCATATCTGACAACTCCCTACTCTCACTATCCGCGTTGGAGCAATGCCTGTCGACCTATGAAGCAGCATCCGAAATGAGAGTGAGTTGGCAGAAGTCAGTCGCCCTCACTCCTCATGGTCAGCCCCTCGCAGTGGATCTGGGTATCCAAGTAAAACCAACCTCAGAGGCCGAAAGGTACTTAGGTATTCAAGTATCATTTGGTGACTCAGCGGAGGTGCAATGCACAATCATCGAAAACAAAATCAGGGATGCATGTTCATCTTGGTCAAAAACCCGATTCTTATCCCTCTTCGGAAGAGCAACGATTATTAACGCCTTCATAACCTCTAAAATCTGGTACATCCTTTCCATCAGATCCCCCTCCGCTAACTCCTTCTCCAATGTTAGACGCCTAATCACACGTCTGCTATGGAAGGGTAACTCGGAAGCAGGATCGGCCCTCAGCAAAGTAAGCTGGAACAAAATCACGGAAAAAAGAACAGCAGGCGGCCTAGGCATCCTGGACCCGGAAATTCAGAATCGTGCTCTGCTGGCCAAATGGCCAGTCCGTGCTATGACCTCCACGGAAGACCAGCCATGGATTATACTCGCCCAGCATTCTCTAGCTAGGGAATGGGAGTTTTCAGACCCGGAGGCGGTCTGGAGTGCCCTGCTGATGCGACCCTTCACTTCCAAGCCCTCTACTAACACCTGGAATAACATCCTTAAAGCCTGGTCGAAGATGTTCCCTCAGTTGTTAACTGACCCCACCACCCGGGACGAGATCCTGAACACGTGTTTATTTGAAAATCCCTCTATCCGGAACAGGTCTGGGCTTCCCTTCTCGGTTGCCAAAGCAACAGGTAACTTTGGACTCAGATGGATGCAACGGGGCATATGGCTGATTCGCCACGTTTGGGACGAAGACACCAAGGATTGGAAAACTGCAAGGGATCTCCACCTCCAGCTCGCCGGGTTACAACGCCAGAGGGACCACCTGGAGGAAATCACAGGGGCCATCCCCCAGGCATGGACAGAGCTCCTCCGGCAGAGAGACAAAAGCTTCAGGGAAGACCAGTGGTTCAAAGTCCCTCAGACTAGGGACAGTTTCCTTAGAATCGACAAAGTTAACGTTGACGGCACAATGGAAGCCTCAGAATGGTCTCTAGTCGGAGACAGGCTAATCCAGACTGGGGACACACGGCCAACTACATTGTCAGGTACGGAGGAGGTAAGAGTTACACCCTCAAAAGACACGCAAGGACACACTATCACTAGGGTCATCATGGCAGCTTCTCGCATCAGGGAGTGGAAAGCAGATATTTGTAGATATGGTTGGAAAACTTCACGGGCCGATGGCTCTGGTAACAGCGTACCCATCAGAGAATATTCTTCCCAGATAGGGTACTCTCTTTTTTCTGAAGCCCACTCATTGCAAACAAGCCTCACGCTGAGCTGGCAACGTAGACTCTCCGCTCTTAACCTCCAAACATTATCTTCCAAATGGCTGCTATTTTTCATCCACATCATTAATTCCTCCCTTGAGACTAAGGTAGGGGGACTTCAATGGATGCACTTACACTCTTGTGTCCCGACTTCACTATGGTGCGCAGAGAAAGGCATGGACATCGTTACGACATGCGATGCGTGTCTACACCCATGTTTAGAAGACTGGTTGCACTTATGGTGGGAGTGCGTCATCGCCAGAGGCTTCTGGGACAACCTGAATTCGATGTGGGCAGACGCTTACAACGTTACAGGCCTCTGGAATCAGGAATTCGTGATCACGGGCAGACTGGGTCCCCACCTCAGCAAGCAACAGACTGGTGTGGCTGCACAGGTTTTCAGGGTGAGGTCTTTCTGGTGCATCTGGCTCGCCAGGAGGGACAGGCGTTTCCTCAACTCTAACTCCTCAATTCCTTCATTATTTGCTCAATTCAAACATTCAATTAGACTAAATATTATGGCAGACTGGATTAAACTCAAACGGCAAGCTACCTCGACGGATCTAGCTAGAGAACAGTTTCAAAAGAAATGGTCCACCCCTTTTCGGTGGGCCGGCTTTACAGACAAAAACTCTCTCTTCTACTCAGAACTTCTATGGGATTATCCTCCAAGGCCCAGGTTGCTTTCTTCCTATTAGGCAGTTAATCACTGAGAGGGCCAGGTATCCCCTCCCCCCCCGGCTATGCTGTTCTAAGCTACCTCCCTGTTTCCATATTGTTTTTGTTATGGTTCTTATCCCGGGTAGACTGTGAGGACCCCGGCCTCAACTGAATACTATAAGGGACGTTGGGCCCGGTTCCCAACATGTGCTGCTCCCCACTAATAGAATGGAGCTGTTGTTTCTGCAAAAAAAAAAACAAGAAAAAAAAAAAAAAAAAAGAAACTCTGCCCTGCAACAGCCACGCTTCCGAGGAGTTTGGACTGCAGTGTAAACTTCAGAGGGGACTGGACTCCAAAACGGCAGTTTGAAAAGTATTTTCAAACTCTAACCCTGACTGCGCCCTAGTTTTCTCCTATTTAATTAACTAGGGGGTAAGGAAGGAGGTAGTGCTCAGCAATGGAATGTTGCAGGCGGGTATTACAACAGTGACTGTCGATTTAAAAAAAAAAAAAAAAAAAAAAAAAAAACAGTGACTGTCGATTCCGTTTTTACTTTTGTTCAACCACCAGTACTTGGCCCAGCTATCGCAGCCGAGCCTGGAAGTGCCCTGCGCGCCGTTTCCCACCGAAACGCCAACTCAATTTTGGTTTTCGGAAAGGCTGGGGGCGCCAGCCTTCCAGGTCCGGTTGCCCGAAGCGCGAACTTCGCGTAGCGTTAACGCTAAGCCCCGCGGCCGATATATGGGCCAAGTACTGGTGGTTTAACAACAACCACTTGTTCCGAGCCTCGTTGAACTCCCCGAGTTACCATGGTGATTTTTTCCACCTGCCCTACAAAATGGGAACCCTTGTGGTGTATGATTTGCCTCGTGTCCCCAGCCTTGTTGCAAATGGGGGCGTGCTCCCGAGCCTTTAATTACCTCTGCCACGTGTTAGCCCTGGCAGGAGGGAGGGCGCTTGTGAGAAGGCTGGGTCGACAACGGGTGGTGTGAACCGCGGGCTGATGGGGGTGCAGGCAGGAGGGCACTTTCTCAAAGCCTAGGGTGTATTTGAGGCATCTTTCAGTCTAGATACAGCTATAATTCAAACCGTGCAGGACGACGACTGGTGATTTGAATAGCAAGCTGATCGCCGTGGAGCAAGGGGCCAATGGCAGGTACTACCTTCTTCCCCCGAATAGAACGTATGGTCATTAATTTATAGCTGTATTTGAGGCATCTTTCAGTCTAGATACAGCTATAATGACCGTACGTTGTATTTGGGGGCAAGAAGGTAGGATAACTTCATGAGAGTGCGAGCAGTTGAGGAGGTGAAAACCGACGAGGGTCACCGCGGGGCACCTGAACAAATAATTCTTGGTAGGGTCTTTCTTTTTTCGTGGTTCGGCAGAAAGGTATAAAATTTAAGGTGTTCAACATAATGATGGGTGCTCAAATAAGTTGAAATAGCAGAAAAAAACACCCACTTTGAAGGTTTCAAAACAAAAAACTATTGATTGATTTCAGTTTCAAGAACAAAGAGCAGTTTCCGAACAGAAAAACTAGATAGCACACTTGATTGATGTAGAAAAATAGCACAATGTGACACATACAGGACTACCTTATTCCAGGAGCGAAGGGCAAGATCATAGTGAGATACAGGACTACCTTATTCCCAGAGCGAAGGGCAAGATCATAATGAGATCCTTGTCCAACCTGGGTCAGTGGGAAATGCTGTTTTTGTTAGACTCTGCAAGAGATGCTGATTTGAAACGGAAGAACTCGTACTCGGCCCAAGGTCGAGGCGGATTTGTAAGAGTCCAAAGGTTATTGAATTTGATCTTTAGGACTCGCAGGTCGAGGAGGGCCGAGTACGAGTACCGTTTCAAATAAGTATCTTACAGTAGATGGTAGATGGAGGATCCCCAAACCGTGCCCTCCTTACATTGAGGCAGATGAGAGGACGGTAGAGGACTTATGCTCCTCACTTCACCTCTTTGATACGTATCAAAGGGCATTCCCAAGGAAAGGAGGTACTCGTGCCTTAGGAACACGGGGCCGGAACGCACTCCAGGTCAAGAATAGACCTGATCCTCATGTCGGAAGACCTAGGTGCGCTACAGTTCGCTTAACTCTTTCCCCGCAGCCCCTATATGGGCCTGGACCATGCTACACCAGGATATTTTCCTCCAACTTGTCAAGGATACATGGGGATACTGGCGCCAAAAGAAAACACAGTTCCAGTCGTAAATCACATAGTTCAATAACGGTCTATTCTTTATGAGTTAAAAATGCACAGAATTTTCCAAAGAGTTGGCTGAAAAAAGATCCATGGCAAAATAGAAATTCTCCACCAAATTCAGGACCAGGAGCAGCAAGAGTCAAGCGCTAACCTTTTTTTTTTTTTTTTGGGGGGG
>BFEA01000464.1:938580-949525 GCA_003427395.1 Chara braunii | reverse complement strand
AGAGAGAGAGAGAGAGAGAGAGAGAGAGAGAGAGAGACTCTAGTTGAACAGCGAGTCAATTCGCAGTTATCGAGGTCGATGTCAGGTCGTGATCTGTTTGGTGACTGACCACCTTTAAGAAGTGGTAGGCCACCTTCAAAAAGTGTCAACCTTCACGAAGTGTCAAACAGTCGGCGGTCAGAGGACTCTAGTGCCAAAAGCATTCTTAGGGGACCTTGCGGTCGTGTTCAGAACATATTGGCGTGGCACTAGATGCTCACCAAGCAGTTCTGGATGTCGGTTATATCGACACATCATAAGATGCCTTACAAGCAAGCAGCGGCTGCTTGCAGGACCTTCTATCCGGTATGGATCTTTGAGAGCAGAGTTTCGCACTCCACCGTGAGATCCACGTCGGATAGGTGGACCTGCCATCCTACCGCTGTTAGCTGTAGTCATCTTGAGGGAGTCGATGAGGTGAGGACCCGACAAAAAAAACTCTCAGTGGACTTTGCTGCCATGTTTTTGGAACTTATTGGTGTAGCACTAGATGCTCACCAAGGAGTTCTGGATGTCGGTTATATCGACAAATCATACGATGCCTAACAACCAAGCAGCGGCTGCTTGCAGAACCTTCTACCCAGTGTGGATCTTTGAGAGCAGAGTTTCGCACTCTACCGTGAGATCCACATCGGATAGGTGGACCTGCCATCCTACCGCTGTCAGCTGTAGTCATCTTGAGGGAGTCGACGAGGTGAGGTCTCGGCAAAGAACACTGTCAGGGGACTTTGGTGCCGTGTTTGGAAAATATTGGTGTAGCACTAGATGCGCACTAAGCAGTTCTGGATGTCTGTCATATAGACACATCATAAGATGCCTTACAAGCAAGCACCGGCTGCTTGAAGGACCTTCTACCCGGTGTGGATCTTTGAGAGCAGAGTTTCGCACTCCACCGTGAGATCCACATCGGGTAGGCGGACCTGCCATCCTACCGCTGTTGGCTGTAGTCATCTTGAGAGTCGATGTGGTGAGGACCCGGCAAAGAACACTCTTAGGGGACTTTGCTGCCGTGTTTGAAACTTATTGGCGTAGCACTAGATGCTCACCAAGCAGTTCTGGATGTCGGTTATATCGACATATCATAAGGTGTCTTACAAGCAAGCAACGGCTACTTGCAGGACCTTCTACCCGGTGTGGATCTTTGAGAGCAGAGTTTCGCACTCCACCGTGAGATCCACATCGGATAGGCGGACCTGCCGTCCTATCGCTGTTGGCTGTAGTCATCTTGAGAGTCGATGAGGTGAGGACCCGACGATGTTCCAATTGGGACATGCTCTTGTTTCGTGATGTGCAGGTGCTTACAGGCGGTGCGTTCGATCCCCTCCTCGGCGTGAAGCAAAGTGCGAGGGAATTGCTAAGGGCTCACACCAGAAGTGCGATTGAACTCGCACTTTGATGGAGAAGCAGTTGCGCAGTCCATCAGCGCGACGATTTAATATGGACATTGGCTTGTCATTTCTATATCACAGGTTGAAAACGCCATCAAATCTTTCTGTGTAGAAGATTCATATCCATTCATACAAGTATCTCTTGTCATCGCAAACATCGAGATGAAAACATCTGAAGTCAAATTGCAAAGCACATAGAGACATCACAAACATCTCAAGTTGCGCACTGTTTTTCCAAAGCTGAAGTCTCAGAGCAGACGATCAGTTTCCAGAAACCATTCTATGCAGAAAATTCATTGAAGGGCAAATTGCAAAGCACAGAGACTTTCCAAATTGAACGCAAAATATCATACAATGCCACATTGTAAAGTGCACGGAGGATTTCCAAAAATCACAAAGTACATGGAGCCAAAGTGCGAATATGTTTTCATTTCCCATATGAAACCAACAGTTCAATCACAAATGCACGACATCCAAAGTGGAAATATGTTCGCATTTCTCATATGGAAACAACAACCAGCATCCAGTGCAGAGCACTAGATGTATTCTGGGGATAACAAAATTGGCAATCATTTAGTGCACCGCTGAATCCGTTAAACAACTTCAAGCACAAGTCAAATTGCAAAGCACACAGAGACATCGCAAACATCGAGGTGAAGACATCTCAAGTTGCCTAATGTTTTTCCAAAGGTGAAGTGTCACAGCACACGAACAGGTACCAGAAACCATTTAATGCAGGAAATTCATTCGAGGGCAAATTGCAAAGCACACAGAGACGTTTCAAAAAGTCATGGAACGCGAAATATCATACAATCCCACATTGCAAAGTGCATGGAGACTTTCTAAATATCACAAAGTACATGGAGTCAAAGTGCGAATATGTTCTCATTTCTCACATGGAACCTACAGTTCAATCACAAATGTACGACATCCGAAGTGCGAATATGTTCGCATTTCTCATACGGAAACAACAACCAGCATTTCGTGGAGAGCACAAGATGTATTCCGGGGATAACAAAATTGGTGATCAATCAGTGCACCGCTGAATCCGTAAAACAACTTCAAACACTCATACATTCTGGTGACAATTGGTTTCTGAATGGAGAATAAGTTCGCAACTGTCATAAGGAACCAACTGACAGCATTCAATCGAGACAAGCAGAGGGGGTGAACCGTAAAACGGGGCGACATACGCAGAACAAGGACGAGCCAAAACATATGAAAGCTGGGTGGTCAGGTTGGGGCGGGGGAGAGGGGCTTTCACACCACAAAGTCTCGTGAACGAAAGAGATAAGCACGAAACAATTTGGCAACCAATAATAAACCGTCGATATCGTTCACATGAGTAAAAGAGGAGCACAACCTCGAAACGAACAAATGCAGCACGGTGCTGCCGCGGTCTGAGAGGACATAAGAAGAACAACCCGAAAATAAACAAAAGGAGCACAAAGTTGGGATATTCACATCCGATATGTAAGCGTCTACTTAAAAGGAACTGCACCACGTGGCTGGGATATTTATATCGGCATCTAAGCTTCTACTTCACGTAACCGTTCGCTGCTACCCTCTAGCTGATGTTGCGCGGAAAGCAATGAGAACAACCCGAAAACAAACAAAGGAAGCACGGCGCTGCCAAAAGTCTTACGAGTAAAGATGACAGGTTCCACGAAATGAAGAACCCTTAAAAAATTGATACAGCACGAGGCTGGGATATTCACATCGACACCTAAGCCTGTACTTGACCAAAACGTTCACTGCAATCCGGCACCTCATGAAAACAACAGCGCAGCTCGAACCGACTGACTGCTAGATCAAGTGGGAATAGATTCGCACTTCTGCTTATGTCATTTCGGAAAAAAAACTACGCGTATTTTTACAACAGTGGTATCATTCAGCGCCTTGGAGTATGTCCACCGCAATCCTCAGCTGGATGTTTGGAATGTCGCTTTGGGCTATCGGAAATGGTAGCGGAAAGCCGCGTGCAAGAAATGAAACGAAGGCGAGCATGAAAACACCGCAGCTCGACCCGTCCGATTGTTGAGGGACACCACGAACAACAACCTTGGGCTCCTGGAGATCCACTTTCGTTTTTGGACCATAATGACAAACTGCTTCGTCACGGAGGTATTGCGTGAAGTTCGCAATCACATCGGAAGAAAAACCACCATCGTCTTGTACGAGGGAGTCGTCGTACTCCAGCAGTTGTTCTCGGAGACACAATAGGGTCCAATGCATTCCATGTTTATGAACAGGAATCAAGACCATCTCGTGTGATAAAATATCCATATCTTTTGTCCATCTCGCAACCCTATCATGTCGATAGCCGCCACGGACGATCTTGGTATAGAAAAATGGACTGAAAATGTAAAGAGAGGGACACCCAGGCAACGCAGTGTTGGCAAGCAAGGCCAAGTACGACTCCACCACCTCGTTGGGAAGCCATTCCCACTGAACAAGAGTTTGAAGACTTTTTCTGCTCAACGGAATTGAACACAGGTCTTTCAAGACACCCCGTTTGCCATCGTTATCAGACCCGTCAGACAAAGCAGTAACGCTCTCAATAGACGCAGCTAAAATTTTCCGCAAACCTTCCTCCTTATCTATTCCACAAGCCTTCAGAACCCTGACAGCTCTCTGGGAAAGGCGAGGTATCTGGACCCTTTTAAACAACCCTACACTTGACGACTTCTTCGGTGAAGCGGCCAATGACCTCCCTGAAAGACGTTTCTCGCGCACGGCTTTTAAAGGCTTCATGGGCAGGGACATTAACAACCTCACACCTGTAGAACATAGAAAAATACCCACAGCCCACAAGCTTTTTTTTAACTAGTGGTAACAGGTACATTAGCCCATGAGATCAATTTGGACGAACACAGAGCTGGCCAGTGACAGATATGCGAGTGGTCCTATTCACAAATCTTACCGTGCTCGGGAGCCCTTTGAGGGAACTCGCCCTCCTGTCGCGCCACGAGGCCAACGTCCACGGACGATTCGAGGTTCTGGATCTCGGCCACGGCTGTGTCGCTAACCAGCTCGGTGGCAGCCGAGTCACTTGGCAAGTCGATGGGTTCATGAAGCACCATTTTCCGACCGGTACTGAGGACAGATGCTCGATCACCCTGTTCGGCACCGCAACGGGTGGACGGAGAATCATGATCTTTCCGCTCTGGATCCATGTTGATGTTGACGAGCACCTCACCGCCTTCCACGGAGGATTCGACGTTCTGCATCTCGGCCACGCCTGAGTCGCTAACCAGCTCGGTGGCTGCCGAGTCGTCACCTAACTTTATGGCTTCATGAAGCACCATTCCCCGAGCGGTGCTCAGGACAGACGCTCGACCACCCTGTTCTTCACCGCAATGGGTGGGCAAAGAATCACCATCTTTCCGCTGTGGATCCGTCCGGATGTCGACAGTCACCTCACCGTCTTTCTCATCGCCATGAACCCGAGCTTCCACCGCGGGTTCTTCTTCGTCTTCATCATCGCCAAGAACGGGAGCTTGCACGGACGTCCACTTACCTCCCTTAACGACACCCTCTCGCGTCGTGACCACAGCCGAGCGACTGTGCAAAACCTCTTCGAACATCCCGATCACCAGCGCTCGTGCGTTGAGCCACTTCACGTCTTCACGAGTCGGCCCGTGTCGAGTCTCCTCTCCCTGCTGTACAGCATGCGTTTCCCCCGGAGCTCCTGCACTCTCACTGTCAGTGTCCACGGACGCACCCTCTGAAGCATGACGTTCACACTCACTACCCCCGGTCTCCAACACTTTGCGAGACTGCCAGCGTTGAGTCTCCTCTTCCTGATGTACAACACACGTTCCCGGAGAGCGCTCGTCTTCCCCAGGAGTGTGACGTTCGTTCTCGCTACCCCCGATCTCCAACACTCCTGGAGCGGGCCCCTCCAGCACATCGCGAGATCGCCAGTCTCGAGTCTGAACACATGAGAAAGGAGGCGAGCAGGGTAACCTTGTGTCCAACTGAAGATGCGGGGGCCAGGACGTCACATTTTCTTGGCCCCGCAGAACTGTTGCGTGAGGAGCACTTATGGCGTAGGGCGACGGCAGCAAATCCGAATGTATTCGGAGTTTGTGGCGGTCGCCCGAGCCGAGGGAACCGGAGGTCACACCTTCCCTCCTTCGCAATCCAGGCATCCCGCCCTCCAGGCAAAACGAAGACGCGCCCTTTTTCAGGAGCAAGGTGTTGAGCACAGGAGACCTCTGCTGCGCATGGCGGGATGGACTCTCCTGGGCAACGGGAAACAAACTCCTCGCAGACAAGTGCGAATCTACTCTCACTTGATCAGACGTCAGGGTGGCCTCGTCTCGCATGTCGGAATCTCGACTCCCTACGCATTGGGGGTCAGTTTCCATATACTGGGGACTCCCGGACGTTCTACACTTTCCGCCCGACCCCTTCCCGCCTGACCCCTTCCCGCCCAACCCCTTCCCGCCCGACCCCTTCCCGCCCGACCCCTTTCCGCCGGACGCCTTCTCAACCGACGATGTCTCGCCCGTCCCCTTTCCGGCAAACTGTGAGCCGTCTCCTCCGCCACCTCCGCCGTCTCCTTCGTCTCCTCCACCACCCCCTCCCGGATTCTGACCGGTCGGTGGAGGTTGCGGCATGCGCCAGTCAATGCCACGAGACGGTGCCGTTTCGAGTGCGTAGAAAGGCGCTCGAAACTCCAACATGTTGGTGGCGTACAAGTCATTTAGCTTTTGTTCTGCATACGCATCGACGTCCTGATCGTTCCTCTCGGGGTTCATGAGACTCAAATGCTCCACCAGAGCAGTTCTTGCCTTTCTCTTAAATGCACCCGCTCCCAGTCTCTTCAGTCCGCTCCACTTGCCATCGGCCTCCTTTATTGCCATGACCCATATTCCATTCCTCACAGCAGGTTGGAATATCCTCGGGTGCCAGACGACGTTGCGTCCCCAGACATCCTCCGACGTGAACCGGTGATGCTTGCCGAAGAAGTAGAGTCTGTCATTCTGCCAGGTGTCATGGTCCACAGGGAGCCTGTCACAAGGTTCGTGATCATAGTCTCTCTCTTCCTCCCCGTCATCAGACGATTGGTCGTCGACTGGTTCGCCCCGAAACACACGCTTCAAACTGGCAGGGGACGTGCTATATCTCCGAGGGCCACCTTCCTCTTCATCACCAACCAGTCCAACCACCCAAGGAAGTGGCATGGACTCGAAATCGAAGGTTTCGGAGTCGCTCAGCTCCTCCATATCGTCAACGTCGAAAGGGTTCTCCTCGTCAAATTGTGACTTGTAGTTTTCGAGAGTGAGCGGTTCGGCCAGCGTGAAGTAAACGTGCTCCAGCCTTCTCAGGAAGTGCGAGACAGACTCCCTAGGTGCACTGTGGTACCCATTGAGCACAGCGAACACCAGGTTTCTCCGTCGACTGTATTCGAGGTCGGTTGGACCAGGCAGTCTGGGTCCGAAAAGGAAGTCCCAAACGTCCGTCCTTTTGTTCCCCGACAATTTTCAATACATGTCACGTTTGGGATCTCAGTTTCATTCGCCGGTGGTGCGGGCAAACTCGCAAGCATTGCGAGTGTCTGCAACGCGTGCCTTCACGAACTCGTGAAGGTAATCGATCATCTTCGCCTCCTTCTCCAACGCGTCGACGTTCCGACCGGTGCGCAGAAGTTCCCACACGACAGACGCATGCACCTTCCCAAAGAAAAAAACAGTTTGACCAGCTTTGCAAAAGTTTACGAGTAGACCTAGTAGACGGGACGGGTTCCGCTCCATCTCCCCGTAAGCAGGTCCTTGAGAACTTGTCAAGCCGCCGTCCTCCCACATGCTACGAGAGAACCTTTCCT
This sequence comes from Chara braunii, assembly GCA_003427395.1. NCBI lineage: Eukaryota > Viridiplantae > Streptophyta > Charophyceae > Charales > Characeae > Chara > Chara braunii. The sequence goes on along the minus strand of BFEA01000464.1, from coordinate 942,265 downwards.
CTTCCGCCACGTCGAAACACACCACAACCTGTCCTGATGGGCCCGCCACCGTGTGTTTGGCCGGACTTGGACCATGAGCACGGGAAGCCTTTGTCGGGCTACTAGCCGGGTAGACTGCGAATGTGTTGTCTTCCAGCTTCTCGCCATTAAAAATCACGTACAGGGGGTCACACTCCTCAATCAACATATTGCCTTCCCGGACAATGGCCTGCTTTTGTGCATTACGTACCCACTTCCCTGTCCTGACGTGATGGACGCTAAGCCTGGCCATGCCTTTCAAGAAACTTAGCTCCCAACGAGAGGGGAAAAAGATCACAAGTTCCCAGTGCGTTGGCGAAAGTGTTTGTAGAAGACCTTGCAAGTTGGCGAAATCGTCTTCTCGCCAGTCTGTGAGGAGTGTGGGATCACACAAATTGAGGACGTACAGGTTGCACACGTAATGTCGCACAACCTCACGGATCGCAGTGACATGACTGTGAGCTTGGGAAGGCGGAAAAGCGAAAGGAATAAGGCTGGTCACCCGGTTGAGGTTAGGCCATTTGATGTGCCTCGTATCCCCGCTGACCCTGATCGTGTCTCGAACTTCTTCTTCCGTCCGTCGCAAGATGGAACGGACAAACTTTTCGAAAGATTTAGGGAACCTGTCATCATCGTAGAATTTCTTCGCGTCGTCGAGGGACTCCTTCTCGTGTGAAAAAGTACGTTTGCAAGTATTCACGTACTCCACCGCGCCCTAGAAATGCTTTCACATTTCGACCCACACCTGTTTCGTGAGGCCCTGCGGCCCATACTCCTCCAGAAGCTTCCCCTCGGTCCGAAAAAAAGGGCTCCTGTGGCGCCAAACGCGTTCGTCCTCCTCTGTTTCAAGGAACAAGATGTAGTGGAACATACGGAGCATCACACGGTCCACTTTCCTCGTCGCGACCATGTCTTTAATTATTGGTTTGTGCTGACGCTTCAGATGGCTGCCCGCGGATTGCACGAACACTCCCCTTAGCGCGAGAATGTCGTCAAGGATCGACAGTTTCTCGGCATCGGTCATGTCCGCGAGACACTGCCAACAGAATATGTCTGGCTCCTTCACGACCACGAAAAACTTGTCGTCTGCTTGCGTTTTCTTTTTGGTCGGAGGCGGCGGGACTTGGACCAGCCACCCCATCTTCATTTCACTAGCCGCCCCTTTCGAGCCCATTTCCGGAATTGCTTACAGACCCGGAGATTTGTTTGGCATGTATTCGCCCGGCCTCGACAATGGCGTCTTGCCGTCACCGCCCAACAACTTCCCCTCCGCCCTTTTCGTGTAGAATTTCATGGCTTTGCGGAAAACGTCGTCATCGGCCGTCACGAGCGGCATGCACTGCCTCAATGCATTGCCAACTGCAACGACATACTCCTTGTCGGGGAACGACGAATCTTTTTGTGCCAACGTCCAGTGAGCTCCGTTCGGACTCTTTTCCAAAATCAGCTTTTGGAAATCGAAGAACTTTTGTTTTTCGGCCTCCGTGCCGGAAGGGTCCCTTGAATGGCCACCGACCTTCCTTCATTCTCCCATGCCTCCCGCATGTCCAAGAACGCGGCCTTCTGCGATCGCTGCTTAGACATGTTGTGTCTCGTGTTCTCGTTGAGACTGACCTGCCTATACCCCGCGAAATCTCGGTCGGAGAACCACACTACTCTCGCCGGCCACGAGTGCATCTTCCACAAATTGAATATTGGCTCACCCTCCAACTCCTTCACAGCAGCCACGGTGTGTTGTCCGTTAACAGGGTAATAGTAGTACTTGTCCGTGTCCTCTGGCTTGAAGACATCTTTGTGAACCCTGTCAGCTTTCTCCGGCCTACGCGTCACCGGCTTGTAGATGGGTGCAAAAACCAGAGGGTTTTTCGTCCAGATTTTTCCCTTTTTCTCGCGAAATTGACTCAGCATCGTACCCTTGATGTCGTCCACAGTTTCGCGACTTAGACTGCGGTGGTTGTAATATCTTTCCCAAGCCGTGATCTCGCAGACCTTCCTGGGGTCGATGAGCAGTTGGACGGGGAGCTCCTTCTCCACGATATCACCGACATCGTTCCACTCGTATTCGAGCCAGAACGTTGCCGCTTCGTCGTACTCCTTACCGACAGGCCCTTCGCCACCGCTCGCCGCCTCAGCAGTCTTCCGCGTTCGAGTTTTCTTCTCGCCATCGCCTTCTTCAGCTGTCACTTTCTGTTTCGATTTCCCCGAAGGTTCTGTCGAGGCCGCAGCGCCTGGATCAGCCGAACTTCCTCCACCCGTGGCTTGTCCTTCGCGGATGGTCAAACCGCCGGGCCTCCTCGCTTTCTTACTTGCCGTCCCACCCTCTTCCTTTGTCGGCCTTTTTCCCGAGGCACATTCTCCGCTGCCACCTCCATCCCCGCCCATCACCGCCTCCGGTTTTTCTCTCATCCTCTTCATGCGGAGGGTTTCTTCCGCCACCTCCTCTCGCACCATCCTCTGTCACTCGCTCTTCTTCTCCGAAGGAGTCTGCTCCCCGCCAGAGCTTTCGCGGACAACGCCCATCCCTTTAGCCTCATTCCCTCCAACATCTAGCCCTGATCTACTTGAGTCTCTTCTCGTCTCATCTCGAAGCGAATACGTGTCGGCGCCGCAACGGACCTTGATAAGTTTCGGAGTACCGACCCGTTGAGTCCCTATACCCAGAGAATGCAAGTCCGACGTGTTCCTAGGACCATCCGGGCCGACCTGCGTGTGAACGCTGCGTCCCTTGACCCGACCCCCTACGTCTTGAATCGGACTCCCGCGCCCTACTGCCGTACCTGGAGTTTCTTGAGCCAAGCCGGACGACCCGTCACGGGGTGGCAGAAGCCGGAAAACATGCTCTGGCGGAAGAACTGGACGTTCTCTGAGCACCATTAGCGCGAGATCGAGATATTGCTCTGGCGATGATAGACGCTTGCTGCCACCATCGTAAAGGCCTTTGAAGTGAGAGCACAACGGCATGTTCGAGCCGTACCCCGGGAAACTCTTGATGGTCACCAGCACACCTTTAACACCTCTGATAGGCAGTCTGCACTCGTCGTACAAGCCGTTAGTGTTCAGCTTGAGCAAACCTCCAGAAGTCTTCGCGCACGAGACGACGGTACCGAGAGGAACAACGTTGACCGCTCCCCTACCGTCTGTAACGCAAGTGGGTCGCATGAAAACAGCTGGCCCAAAAAGGTCCCCCTGAACAACGAAGTCCAAAAACCATTGTGCTCCCTTTGCGTGCATATACGGAGGAGTAGGTTGCTGTACAGGTCATCCCTCCCCGGGGGCAGATGGTCCAGCGCTTGTGGATGTGTTCTTTGCGGACACCATTGTATTCCCACCCGTTGACTAGCACGCCCAACCTCAGACCAACTCGGATCACTAATACGCCCAACCCCAGACCACTATAGAAGCGAAGTGCGAACTAACTCGGACTTAACGAAATGGAGGACGAAAAGGACGTAAGAGATGAGTGTTCGAAATGCACACGAAGTCACAACAATCGGGTGAAGGATAGGAAAGACAGAAGTTCGGAGGGAAGACGATAACTGTTCGGAAAGATTGCGACCCAACTAGATGCCCTTGAAACGAGTAAGATGTGGTTTATCGACAAGTGCGAACTAACTCGCAGTTCTGTAGACAAGACAACAATGGCAACCCGCTGCACTAGGGGAAAGTG
>BFEA01000464.1:925007-937335 GCA_003427395.1 Chara braunii | reverse complement strand
ACCACCGAACCAGCTATGGTGGAGGGATATCGAGCTAGGAAGAGCGAAGAGCGAACCGAACACAATGTTGCAACTGCGGACGGAGCGAAGAGCGAAGAGTGAGCGGGATATGGTGGAAGGTGGTTGGGCCTGAAGACCAAATATAAGAACGCGCGCGGAAGCGATAGCGCGACTTGATCTGTGGAGAGCCAACAAAAGGGATAACTCGAGGGCTGCAACGCCTTTTATACTTTGTTGCAGCAGGCCTCGCGTCGGGATCAAGGTGGGGCCGAATCGATTCGCATATCGCATCCCTGGGCCCATAAAACGCCATCAAGGTGGGGCGAATCGGTTCGCGTATCGCACACCTGGGCCCATAACACGCCAGGGCCTATAAACGGTAAGGGGCACCGGAAATTGTCAGCCGTCGATCAACAATTTTCAACCGCGCAGATGAACGGAGTCACTGTTATGCCAGTGGCCCTAAAATCTCCGTCAACTCCGGCGTGCAATGATGTGACAGTTCCCGAAAACAAGGGGCAGGCAATGTCATTTTCGCAGTTCTAATCTGGACCATCGATCGGCATGATCCGACGCACGAGGTCAGGCGCAAGAATGTGTAAGGTGCGGTAATTCGTTGTGCGCCGAGGCGGTTCGTTGCGCGCCGAGGCCAGTCGACGGTTTATTTCCCGCCGAGGCGCGGCGATTCGTTGTGCGTCGAGGTCAAAAACACCGGAAATCTATAAGTTCCGGTGTCGCTGTCATTCAGACATTTTGCAAATGTCAACGGCGTTCGATATCGATGCGTTTAGCCATGCACCATCGTTATCGATGCGCTTAGCTCATCGCCATCGCCAACACTCGCCATGCACCATCGCCATCGATGCGCTTAGCCCATCGCCATCGCGACGCAAAGCTATATCCCCCATCGCAGCGCTGACAATCGCCATCGCTCTCATCGCAGCGCTGACAATCGCCATCGCTCTCATCGCAGCGCTGGCCATCGTTGCGCCATCGCAACGCTGGTACTATAGCTGCCATCACAACGTTGGTTCCATCGCTGCGCCATCTCTCAATCGGTGCGCCATCGCTATCGCTGCCATCGCTATCGTTGCCTTCGCTATCGCTGTTCCATCGCTGCGCCATCGCTGTTCCATCGCTGGGCCATCGCTCTCCACCGCTTCGCCATCGCTCTCCACCGGTGCGTCATCGCTGCGCAATCGCTATCGCTGTTCCATCGCTGCCATCGCTATCGCTATCGCTGCATTGTAACGCGTAACGCGTTCCATCGCCGCCCATCGCTCTCCACCGGTGCGTCATCGCTCTCCACCGCAGCGCTGGCCATCGCTATCGAAGCTTGGCCAGTGTTATCCCACCGCAGCGCTGCGCGATTTCTCTCTCCATCGCCGCACGATCTCCCTCCATCGTTGAGTGATCACTCTCCATCTCACTCCATCACTGCGCGATCTCTCTCGACAACTGGGCAACCTCCATCCTTGCCCCAGAGGCTCTCCATTACTCGTGCGCGATCCCGCCATCGCCATTGTATTGTTGTTTCATGCGGTCGTCGGTGCAGCCGTCCATCACTGTGGAATTGCACGAAACAGGTGACAGGTATGTTTAACGAAGGTTAAAATAGATGGAACTGATGTTGTGCAATAACAAATCTTGGTCATCGCTGTGCCTTCTCTCTCCATCGCTGCCGCATCACTAACCATTGTTGTGCGTCCTCTCTCCATCTCTCTCCACCGATACACGATCTCTACCGACCTTTCATCATTTATCCTCATCGCTGCGGTATCTTTCCTAATCTATCTCCTTCGTCATCCATCTCCTTCGGTGTGCTATCTTTCCTAATCTATCTCCTTCGTCATCGTTCTTCATCGCTACGCTATCTTTCCCGATTTATCTCCATCGTCATCTATCTGCTTCCATGCGCCATCTTTCTCCATTGTTGTGCTATCGCTAACCATCGTTGCGCCTACTATCTCCATTGTTGCGCCATGTTTCTCCATCGGTGCGCAATCTCTCTCTCTCGCTGCGGCACCCCTCCCAATCAGTTCGCGATCTCTTTCCCTTCCTACGCCATCCACCTTCCTTCCCGGAATATACAACGCATTTTCATTACAGTTGTCTTTAGACTGAAAGATGACCCGAATTCAGTTGTAATGACCGGACGTTGTATTCGGGGGAAGACTGTGACTCCATCCATCTCTCTTGGTGCACCATCTCTCTCATTCGGTGCGCCATCTCTCTCCATGTATTTTCATCGATGCGTCGTTTGCCCATCGCTTCGCAATCTTTCTCCATCTTAAAAAATAGCACGCCATCTTTCCCTATTTCTCTCTTGCGACAATCTGTGGCTCGTACTACACGCAGAACAAGCCGGAAACAACTTGCACTTGTACCCGCAGTTTCGTAATGGAAATGCTCGTTTACAAGTGCGAATTCATTCGCTCTTGAACCAACCAACCCCTTAATTTGTCACTGTTTAGTCCATAGGTCAGAATTAACTCGCACTTGTACCCCCAGTTTTGTAATGAAAATTCCCGTTTGCAAGTGCGAATTCATTCGCTCTTCAATCAACCATCCCCCTAGATTTCTTACTCTACAGTCCAAAAGTCCTAGTTTCATAGTGGAAATGTTCGTCTGCAAGTGCAAATTTATTCGCTCTTCAACCAACCATCCCCCCAAATTTTTGACTCTTTAGTCCACAAGCCCCAGTTTCATAATGGAAATGCTCGTTTGCAAGTGCGAATTTATTCGCTCTTCAACCATCCATCCCCCTAAATTTGTTCCTCTTTAGTCGATAATTCGCGTCTCTTCTCGACCCAAAAGAATGAAGTCGTTTTGTATTTGCGAGTTAACTCGGCACTGAACCAACCACGAAGCCAATTTCTTATTGCACGGCGTAATCGAAATGTTCCTCTGAAGTGCGAATTTTTTGGCACTTGAAATTTCTCGTTGTTTAGTGGATAATACAGAATCGACTCGCACTTGTGTTCGGTCTTATTCCGACCATGAACTAAATTTCTTACTGTACGTTGAATAAGTCCGATTCAGCTCACATTTGTACTCTTGCCTGAAAAAGTGCGAGTTTACTCGGACATATCCAAACCACTTGCACACTGAACGAGTGGGTGAGGAGTCGGACTTGAGATAGCACTTGAGCCTCACATCAGGGTCCGACAAAACGATATGGATTCAAATGTTGTTGTTCCACTGTTTTGTGATAAATATTTGAAATGTGAGTTTGCTCCCTCTTGTTTATTTCCCTGACCTTGTCATACGTTGACGTGATTTTCTTGTTGTACAGTTTTCGTGTGAATCGTCTCTTCAAACGAATGTCCAATCCGTCCACTGTGTCACGCCACCGCCACCGTCACGACAACACGGAGAAGACGATGTTCGAGAACGTAGTTCTTGTGACAGCAACCCGAAAGCTCCCTCTGATCGGCATTGCGGTTTGAAAAGGGAGTTCTCGATGTTGACCCCGACGAATCATTCAGGCTCGTCTACGACGTCCGCCCGACGTCGTTTTGTTCGGTTTACCGACGTTCCGGACGGTCAGCGCGTATCTACAGCGCTAATCCCCGGTAGTGAGGGTGTTCGGGATGTCGAGACGTTTCCCAGTGGGTGGATGTTCGTGGTCGTTGGTGGACACAGACTTCTGCGGTACGCCCCTTAGAAACGGATCTGATCGGGCACAGTGCGGTGCATTTGATAGAAACGGGTATGATAGGGACCAGGCAACGGTACGTGCGTGTGGAAGTGCGAAGATAGGTAAGAGAATTGCATGTGAAGCCGGAATAGTTGGCTCTGCGTCGATGACAGCGACGGGTGCAATGAAAAATTGGCAGACTGGTTTTGTAGACACAGATTTCTACAGTTCATCGGAATCCTCCCAATCTGATTTGCCGAGAACCGCTCCCACGGACAAATCGAAATTCCTAAGTGCAGCGCATGGGTCCCCGACCAAAAACCAACCTGGAACTCCCGAAGCAGTCCTTCAAGTTTTGTCTCATCCCCTACCAAGAGAAAGGAGAAGATATAATCGAAAAAATAGGTCGGTTAGAAGGTCAGAGCATTCGAAGAGGGCCAAAGTTCGATTGAATGAAACTAACATTGCGCTCGTCCCGACGTACAAATGTTTTAAGAAGAAGTGTCTTCGGGTCTTGACCATTGACGATATCAAACCGGTGTGCGAAGCCTATTACGAAATGTCCCTCGAAAGGAGGATCGAATGGTGGATGCAAACCCTCGACAATTTCACTATCCTCGACGGCGATCTGGAAAGAGTCCAACCAGTGCAGTGCAAACGCCGTATGTGCATCGCCGGTTGGTGCAAAATAATAGGGATATGTCAAAACACATTTCGTCGTTATAGCAAGTGCAAGTCGGACGGGGTCGTCCGTGGCCGTCATGGTCGATGGGGATTGTTGAACCCAAGACCAGAGTATGTGAGCATGCTGGCTCGTGTGACAAGGTTCGTGGAAGAACATGGAGATGCTATGCCTAACGAAATGGTTGTGAGGGGGACCTCACAACGACCCAAAGTTAGGCTCCCTGCTTATTTCACGAAGCTCCTTGTATACGAGTCTATCAAGGAGAACTTGGAAGCGGCGGGTCAGACCGTCGTTTCAGAGCAAGTCTTCTACTCCATATGGAGGAAGTACTTGTGGCATGCCGACCTTGCCAAGTCCAACTCGTTCACAAAGTGTGGTGAGTGCGTCCGCCTTAGACAGGCCAGAGACAACGCCTTCCTCCTTCGTGACCGTAGGGATTTCGATGAAAACCACCGCAAACACCAACTAGATCAGGTCGCTCACCGTTTGGATTACGCCGAGTGGAAACTTCGTTCCATTTTGAACCCCGCGGAATACCTCTGCCTTATAGTGGATGGAATGGATCAGAAAAAGACAACCATTCCTCACATCGGCATGTATAATTACTCCAAGGATCATCGACACGACATGATGATGAAAACGAACCTGACCGAGGTCGTAGCTCACGGCAGGAAACCGTCCATTTATGTGTACACGTATTTGACTTTCTATGCGCACGGTTCCGATGGCACCATGACGTGCGTTATGCGGACTCTATGTGAGTTGCAGGCGTCGGGACAGAAATGACCACGCCACCTCCGCATCCAGGCGGACAATTGCTGGAGGGAAAACAAAAACCAATACCTTGTGTGTTTGGCCTCTCTTCTGGTGAAATTTGGGATTTTCGAAGATGTCGAAGTGGGGTTCATGCTCGTTGGCCACACGCATACCGTCATAGACGCGACTTTTAGTGTTTTCTCGAAAAAACTGAAGGACAACGATGCTTACACCATGAAGCAGTTGTTCTCGCTTATCGAGTCGTCGCACAAGATACCGCCGAAATGCATTGAGCTCGATCACATTGCCGATTGGCGCCAGGTAGTGGATCGATACGTCGATAGAACCATCGTCGGCGTATTGAAACCGCACCTCTTCAAATTCTTCATGTGTGACAGCAGTCCCGTCATGGTGTACAAGAATTACTGTACCGATGCAGAATGGATGCCAGAAGGCAGACCAGTTCACTGGTTCCCGGTAGTGAATGGCCAGTATGCAGGCCCTACCTCCCCTCCACAACCATGTGTTATTCCCCGTGTCGTTAAAGACGATTTTCGGATGGCTTGTGACAGTGTCCAAAAATTTGTGGACGTCCTCGAACAGCATAGACACATGTGGCAGACATATAGGAAGGAGGAGGTCGACAAGCGGGAGGATGCTTTGTCTTACTGGAAAGCCATCTTCGTCGAGGTGGACGACATGATCCAAAAGCAAAAGAAGAAGGAGACGGAAGAGGGTGAGGAAAAGGATGTCCTCGGGGCGGATGAGCCGGAGATCTACCCTCATGCCTTCTGGCCACAATCAGTTGAAACTGTGGACGAAGTTCAAGAAGCCGATCCTCCTTTGCCAGATGCTTCGCTTATATATGTAGGACCGAGGGCAGGCCGTCCAAAAGTGGACTTCGACCCTCGGCGCTATATAAACAAAGGTGATTTTGTGATTGTTAGGCCGCCTGATGAGGAACAGTCTCAAGGTGTCCCGTTCTCGGTTGGCAGAGCACAGTCTCAGGTTGTGGACGACCGTTCCTCACCGCATTTCGGTTGTTTACGTATACAGTGGTGGGTGCCTACATGTCACTCGTCCGATCTTCTCGAAAGGTACTCCGACGCTTGGACGAAGAGGTGAAAACTTTCCACTTCGGACGAGGAACAATGACAACGCGCCGAAACCGTGGCTTATTCTTGGAGAAGACCTTTTCGCAAAGGGACGGATGATAAATTCCGAGCAAATTCGTGACGGGCCTTGCAATACCGACATCCGTTTGCGAGAAAGCGCTTGTGGCCTTGGGGGACGGCTGTCTTTCCGGTCCGTCCGACGTGCTCGTTTAGATAAATGTGAACTGATTCGGATTTGGTAGCTACGAACTCCGCTAAGATAATGACGAGACGTGAACTGCGAACTAATTCTGGTTTCTTGTCCTGCAGGATGCATGACGATGCGAGAAAGCGCTTGTGGCCTTGGGGGACGGCTGTCTTTCCGGTCTGTCCGACGTGCCCGTTTAGATAAATACGAACTGATTCGGATTTGGTAGTTACGAACTCCGCTAAGATAATGCCGAGACGTGAACTGCGAACTGATTCCGGTTTCTTGTCCTGCAGGATGCATGACGACGACACACCATCGTTCGACATTGTATATGAGACAACGTCCTACGAAACCTCGTCGTACGCGAGCGAGTATTCCTTTTCGATCGAGAATGTGGACACGGATCTTATCATCATGAACAAATGCATTTGGGCACAACAAACGCTCAGTCTTGACAGCGATTATCTGCATATCGAAGTTGGGGTCGGCCTCGACAGTTACATTGCACCCGAAACACGTGTTGTTGATGGACAAACTACAATAGTTCGTGATAGAGGATCAAATATGTGGTACCTCTACTGGAGTTTAGAAGAAGTCAAACTTTTGGAAGTTCCATCCAGTCAGGAGCAGAAGATGGACGTCGAGGATATGGTAGATGACTGGGAGTCGCTGCGCTTCGAACAAGAGGGGGGTTGTATGGACGAGCAACATGCTAAACTTTGCGCATGGTACTGCATCGGGAAGCCGCAGTTGCGTCTTCCTGTGATCATAGACTACCATGGCCGAGTTCGTCTGTTCAACCGTGGCACCCCTGTGCTGACTCTTTTCACGGCGGCCAAGCTTTGTGGTAAGCAAATGAGAGTTTTCTTCCTTGTGAGGGAAGACTTTCGCGAGCCCGCGCCCGTTGGTGCTCTCAAGCGCTTCCGTGAACGATTCGAAATAGATCCTTCGCTCGCAAAAGAGTTAAATCAAAGGGTTGACTGTTTGGTGCATGCCCAACTTCACTTCCTTTTCGGATTGTGTAACGACATATTATTCATGTTGGAACACAAGGACAACTCCAATGACTACACTCTACGAAAAGTTTCGCATCACCGTTCGGGTCTCCAAACATTGGAATTCGTAGGGGGTAGGCGGAAACAGATCTACGAATGTCCTTACTGTGAGGATGAACACTAGTCGCCATGACCTGCTATGTGAGACAACTCCGAGTTAGTTCGCACTTTGCTGCTGTACTCATAGGACGACCTCACCGTTCATCGACGCCATCATTGCAGGACTTGCACTGATTAAGAGAGTAGTCTGACCGTTCCACCCAATAAGAGAGTAGTCTGACCTTTCCACATGAACGAAGTGTTGGAGATGTTGAGTGGCGGTTGCAGGACTTGTGCTCAGTTGCGAAGTGTGAATCTACCGTCATTTATTTGCCAATCATTGGTGGCGGTTGCAGGACTTGCGCTGATTTGCGAGGTGTGAATCTACTCTCACTTATCGACCCACATGAATGACGTGTAGAAAATAAGTCGGCATTAGACGGCGGTTAGAAAACTTGCGCTCTCTTGCGATGTGCGAACCAATTACCAATTATCGAACCCTTTCGTGCATATAACATTCCTAGAATTTTTGCTTATGCACTTGCGAGAATCGCAACTGACGCGCTTCCTTGCGTTTTTCCGCTGATGCAGAATGGATATCGAGACTTCGTCGCAGAGTAGGAAGTCCTCAGTGTCGGATGTCGATCTAATCATTTTGTCGAAGAACATTTGGGAAGACATCGGACGATCTGGTATGGACCGTGACTACCTGCACCTCGAAGATGATGTTGCCCCGGACGGGGAAATCCGTTCGTGGCAAAGTGCGGAAGAAGGACAACTTCGGATTTGTCGTGATGTAGGGTCGAACTTTTGGTACCTGTACACTCTGATGAAGGATGTACAGGTATACCCTATCAGGTTGGAGTCACTTCTGAAGAGGGAACCCCTTGAAAAGGGACCCGTCCAAACTTCTAAGATGGTTGAAGCATGGCACATTTTATGTGAGAAACTTAAGTGGGCGTCGTTGGACAAGTTGCATCAAAAACTGTGTGCCTGGTTTGTTGGCCTGCAGTGTCGTGACTGCTTCGCCGCGCACATGGTCCCGCTCGATGAAACAAGAGTTGCTTGCCTGTGCACGACATTCCGAGTTCCTCGATCAGTACCCATTGCGCTCTCCAGGGCTGTCGCCTCGAGCAGTTTCCTACTGATGCGTTAGATTGCGTCTCGGAAAGTTATTCTTATCTAGGGTCCTTTGCATCGCGTGTTCGAATCGGAGTAGGAACTTGACTGACGCTATGGTCTACGTGTCCAGGAATGAGTTGCACCTCGGGAGAGACATTATCGGTTTGGTCACAATAGAATACGAAGGGACATGGGATTTGGTAATCGGGGGTAAGGTGGACGATGTGGACGCTTGGCGTGAGGTTGAAGCTCAAGCGTCTTCTATACGGGATTTTATAGGGAGGTCTCTGGTCAGAAGGACCAGGTTCGTTCGCATGAAATATATTTCTATGTTCGTGGAAGATGCTCCAGTCGATGCGCCGCAGTGTCTTACGTTCGGGTCGCCTCTTCGAACTTTGAATGAATGCATGTACACACTGGCCTGTCGTCATCGGTAGAAGTGAAAGTTCTGAACGGATGTTACATGCCGATTTCCTTATACATTACACACATGAGCTCATGGAGTGCGCACCTATCTCTCCATCTAAGTGCGAGTTCACTCGCACTTGCTGTGGGCACCACGAGCATTCCACTTCAGCGGTGTGACCACTTGTCTCTCCATCAAACTGCGAGTTCACTCGCACTTCTACTCTGAACCCCGAGCAATCCGCTTGAGTGAATGTCTTGACGACTGCGTGTAGGCGTGGCCACGGCAATTCCCGTTCGCCAACTATGTTCATACACGTTGTCATGCCCGTGTGTATCGTTTGGTATGTGCGCGTGGTGTGTAGGGTGCGTAATGGAGGCGACCTTCTCGACACCACGAATCTTTGAGTCGATCTTCTCGACACCACAAACCATGAGTCCCGAAACGCACATTCGCTTGGCAGAACCGTTTCCTCCTTGTGCGAGATCAGTGCGGTATTTCAACGGTGTGACTACGATCTACGGAGCGACCGCGGAGGACTTCGACGAGGACCCCTGGATGACCGTCGTCCCATGCATGGACGGGCATATTGACGATTGGTGCGATGGGAATTGGGCCACGATAGAGAGTCGCTGCCCTAAGGCAAGCCAGTACAAATTCGCCAACATGTTGGAGTTTGGGAACCTCATCCCGCTGTCTGACGCTGTCCTCGGACACAAGTTCCTGAACCATATGCGCAGAGCACTGGGCTGCATTAGCCACCATTTCAGCCGCCTCGAGTGCCACTACGTCAGGTCGTCGCCACGAACTTGGGGAGGCTCGCGGAAACAAGAGTTGGTGGACTGCGCTCGTCACTGCTCATTCCTGGACCAGTACCCGCTCCGGTGCCCCGGGAATTCTCCACAAGTTGTGTCATACTATTGTGTGCGATTGAAAGTGTCCGGGTCTGATTTCGCCAGAGTTCTATGTGTCGCTGCGTCGAACAAGAGCAGAAAACTCGTCGATGCAGTTATGCTTGTATCACGTAACGAGATGGTAATTGAGGGGTCCCAATTCGTGCCGACGCGCGGGCCTGAACGAGTAGATGGGTGGCGAGATTTGGTTATAGCAGGGCGGGTCCAAAACTTTTCGTTGCATCATGAGGTCGAGGAAAAAGGGTCCGATATACGGGACTGTATAGGGAATTCCTTAGCACGACCGGGAGTGTTTGTCAGGATGAAATACATGTCCGTCTTTTCGGAGAGTGCATCAGTCGACGAACCGCAGATCCGCGTGTACGGATCATCAATGAATGCTTTGTATGGCTTCGCTACACGACCTCGTCCCCAGGGATACCCCGAATGTCACTAGATCTGGACGTGTGGTCAGACTTAAGTGAGAGTTCGCTCGCACTTTGCTTAAGTGAGGATTAACTCGCATGTAAGTGAGAGTTCACTCGCACTTTGATTAAGTGACGAACTTTTCGATATGTAGTGCGAGCGTGACGGTTGAGTGTTGGCCGCACCAGGGGACTTATCATTGGACAACTTTATTTACGACGGTCTGCACGTCCGTTTATGTCGTTTGTGTGTCCGTGATGTGTAGGGAGCGTAATGTCGTCGAGACCTTCGACAAGCGTTAGCGTGAGTCCCAAAATGCACATGCGCTTGAGTCCCAAGAAGCACATGCGCTTAACAAAATTGTTTTCACCTTGTGCGACATCGATGCGGCATCATGACGGTCAAATGTGGATCGACGAAGCAGCCAAGGAGGACTTCGACTTCGACGAGGACCCATGGATGCCCGTCAAACCGTACATGAACCGGCATCTCGACGAATGGAACGATGATGATTGGAAGGCGATGGAGCGTGCCTGCCCTTGGGCAAGCCATTACAAGTTTGCCAACATGTTAGAGTTCGGGAGCCTCATTCCACTGCCTGATGGTGTCCTCCAACGAAAGACCCTGGACGATAAGGGTAAACCGATCCGCTACCGTACCATCTTCAGCCGTCGCCTCGGCTGCGAGTACATCACATCTCCGCCACGAACTTGGGGAAGTTCGCAGAAGCAAGAGTTTGTGGACTGCGCTCGTCATTGTTCATTCTTGGAACACTACCCACCCCGTTGCCCAGGGACTTCTCCACAAGCTCTATCGTAATGTTGTGTGCGGTTGAYGGATGACGGATGTCCTTTCGCCAGAGTGCTAYGTGTGGCTTCTTCAAGMAAAAGYAGGAAACTTGTGGATGCGGTTGTGCTCGTGGCACGGAACGAGCTGGTGCTTCAGGGATCCAAGTTCAAGGCGGTCATGTCTCGCCCAGATGTAGATGGGCGGTCWGACTTGGTGAGAGCAGGTCGGGTCAGATGTTTATCATTGTGGCATGAGGTGGAAGAGAAAGTGTCCGACATACGAGACTGTATAGGGAATTCCTTAGCACGATCAGGAGGGTTTGTCAGGATGAAATACATGTCCGTGTTTTCGGAGAATGCAACTGTCCACGAACCGCAGAGCCACGTATATGGATCATCTATGAATGCCATGTATGGTTTCGGTTCACGACCTCGTCCGCGAGAAACCCCGTACGTCACAAGATACGGACGTGTGGTCCGACCTTGTGTTTAAGGGCGATTGTAATTCTAATGAACTCTTCTGGTTTTACAGCTATCTTGTGCTGTGTCGCGATGTTACGTCGTTTTGCGATGTCGTGTCGTGTACTTCTATGACCTTGTGTTTAATGGAAAACATGTTAAAATACAATCTTGTGGAACATGATGTGCATGTGCACCTCGAAATGGTGGATATGCAGACAATCACACGTTGCTGTGTTAGGAAAAGACTATGCAAGTTGCGAGTGTTTCCATCTCCACGTTGCTGTGACAAGAGTAAATGTTCTGAATGGATGTTATGTATCTTGTCCATGCAAAGAAATGACACGAGTGTTTCAATCTCCGATGTTCATGCCAATGTCTTACAGTCCTATACATGCTCATGTCAAGGAGGGGATCGATGTTTGCGATGACAAGAGTGAATGTTAGGAATCTATGTTATTGATTTGTCCATGCAAATGACAAGCCAGCATCTGTATTGTATCACCACGCTGATGGTGTGCGTTCATGTTGTCCATCTAAATGAGAGTTCACTCCGACTTGTGGTGTGTACCCCGAGCAATCCGCCAGTTGTCCATGCAAATGTCCAAGAACTGATAACCTGCAAGATCTGGAGTTCAATTCTGTTTCTTGAGTGCGAAACTCTGCTCGAAACAGATCCAAATCCAACAGGAAGTCCGTCCGCACAGACCGCTGCTCAGTCACCAAACCGATATCTGCGAATTGATTCGCTGTT
>BFEA01000464.1:890926-911898 GCA_003427395.1 Chara braunii | reverse complement strand
GGTGGGTGGGAAATTAAAGGAAGGGTGCACCAAGTTTGACCAACAGCTAACTCCACTGGTATTCCCCATCCCCAAGCTTCGGATTAAAGAAAAAAAAAAAAAAAAAAAAAAAAAAAAAAAAAAAAAAAAAAAAAAAAAAAAAAAAACCAAAAAAAAAAAAAGCCTCAAAAAAAAAAAAAAAAAAAAAAAAAAAATCAAAAGAGCAGTAAAGAAAAGAATAGAAAAGGACATTCTTTGGATATAATTATTTGGATATAATTATGTACAGCGTAGTAGCTCACGAGCTAAGCTCTCCTCGGCCCCCCTAAAAAAACACACACAAAAAAGGGGAAAAAAAGAGAATAATAAGTGTTTTGCACCTTACTAGATTACCCACTGCCCGACAACCAACTGCCCCCAATCAAAGTGGACTGCCCACTGCCCACTGCCGGCGCCCCCTTTTTTATTAATCCCCTACACGCTGCTGTGTATGGCCTATTGCCCCCACTTCCCCCACAACCAACCAATTGCCCACTACCATCTTCACCCCAATAGTACCCCCTGTCATTATAGCTGTACTTAGACTTAAAATTGTGCAGAATACAGTTGTGATGACCCTGTGGTCTATCTGGTCAACGACGATATTGACTTCCCTCTAGGCACTGCCACTGCCATTGTCACTGCCCACTGGTCTCTGTGTCTGTTTTTTTTGGGGGGGGGGTGGGGGAAAGCCTAGGTTTTTTTTCCGGCACTGGGCTCAAGATTATGCCCACTGCCTGTACCCACTTGTTCCAAGCATCATTCCTTTTTCTTTTTTTTTTCCCCCCCAAGGACAATTCCAATTCCCACTAGAAGTTAAAGAACAGCTCTCTCTGGATACCCCTGATCGGTATTAGCAGGGTCTATGACCAACATGGGTCACCTGTGAGTGCAAGCGCGAGTGGGTTGTGTGTGGTGTGTGGGACAGTGTTGGCCATAGCCTCTGCTGCTACTCTACGAGGGGTGGGGGACGATGAGAAAGGGAGGCGCAGCTATTGGCAAAATGCTTGGTCTTTGCATTAGCGGGACCCCCACCGGCAGCGCCACCCCATCTCTGACTAGCGCTGTTGGGGCTGGGGGCAACATGATTTACCTTGTTTGCGAGGGCCCCTATGCTTGCAGGGGTCCCCTCTATACATAGTCTTAGGAGTAGTGGCCGGAAGGTTGTCAAAGCCAAAAACAATAGTGTCGTTGGGAAAAAAAAAAAAAAAAGCTCTCCTATTTTTACTTTTCTTTTTTTTTAATAGTAGAAAAACTATTGTTAGTAACTTGGTATGTACTGTTCAAGGGAAAAAAAAAAAACAAAGAGTGGGAGTGCTCTGACCAGTATGTAAAAGGGGAAAAAACAAAAGGTAGTTAAATTACAAGTGGCCTGCATATTTGCATGACAGAGCCTGCCTGCTGTGTGTGATCTATAAAATGCTTTTTCGTTTTACAAATAATAATAATAATAATAATAATAATAATAATAAAATCAAGGAATGAGGGGATGGGTTTGACTGGCAGTGCCCTGCCCAGTGCCATATGACTGCGGATGTCATGTGAGGGATGCTGTTTCGGGGGTTATAATGCATTTCCTTTGTTTTCAGATAAAGAAAAAGAAAAAGAAAAAAACGCAAGGAATGACAGTAACTACCATTGACTATGCATTCAAAATTTTATCTTGTTGCATAGGGAATCTGTCTCCCAGGGAGCAGTGGCTGAGGCTTTTCCAGCCCTAATAGGAAGAGACTGTGGGTTCGCGCTGTATTAAAAAAACACAGCCAACACATCAGTTGTTTAAAAGTAGAGGAAACTACGCCTGAGTCGCAAAAATGAGTTATAATTGCACTATTGGCCAAGATACAGTTCAAATTCCAGTTCGGACAATGTATACAACCCAGCTTTCTGGCCAGGTAGGGTGCCCGAAGGGCAATTGCAAACTGTATCATGCCCCACAGAGCAATTATAACTGGTTTTTGTGACTCGACTGAAGTCAATTCTTGAAGTACTAGTAGGAAGGGAGAGATCCCACTAGCGAAGAGGAGGGTTGGATTGAAAACCTGAATCGGGACGTGTTTGTGGAAAGGGTCAGAACATTGCGATTGATCTTCTTTTCCACATCTCCACAGCAAACGCATCCAGATTCAGGTTCTTAACCCAATCATCTTTGCTAGCGGGATCTCGCCCTGACTACGGTCATGCATGACAACTTAAAGAGTGAGCCTGAGTGACCAAAAAGCATGCCATTGTGCCTACCTTCTTCCCCCGAACATAACACACCCTAAAAATGAATGTATACAACCTATATTTCCGGCCAGGGGGAAGACGGTAGGATCAGGGTCTCTCATGGGTATGTCCTCAACTGTACGGACTCGCCATGGAAAGGATGGGTTAAAAGGGGGATCCTGAGAATTAAAGAAATACGGAATCCGGAGAGAAATGACTGGCTCTCTGCTTCAGAGTTGCAAGGACACCTAAATTCCTGATCAACAGCTGAGACGCTATTAAGGGGCTCGTTCAGGGATGGACTAAAAGAATATTTAGATTTAGTTAGAGGAAAATCTGTATTTTTTATGGGAGATAATTTGTTAGAAATTTCTTTAGCTCGATTTTTAATTCGTTGTGGTATGATAGTATATGAAATAGGTATACCATATATGGATAAACGTTATCAAGCAGCCGAATTAATGTTGCTTCAAAACTCCTCGGGCGAGTAAAGTCCCCGAGGAATTGTTCATTCCACCTATCCTCTGGGATGCAGTCGGCAAAAAAGAAGTGAAAACGCTCCGAAGGAAATTCCTTGGGCTCCGAGGATTCCCCAACCATTTCTTCCTTTTTGATCCACGGTTCACGGAGAGGAGCGGGCACATGGGTAGAGAGACGTTACAACCGAGAATCTGGATCGTGGCGGCACCCTATTGGCTGAAGGCCTCAAACACATTTGATTTTTTTTTTCTTTTCTTTTTTCTTGTCTGACATCGTTCCAAGGAAATGTCCTTGGACGACGTCCCCGAGGACAGGTGGAACGATGGCTGGAATTTTTCCTTGAAAACCCCCAAGGAAACTTCCTTCGGCCCCGAGGACGCCCCAAGGAGTGTCGAACGAGCCCCTAAAGATGAATTGCATGTAGTAGGAAACATTCTTGACAAAATGGGGATATCCTTCTATCTCTTTGTTACTTGGCACAAGACAATACAGTTCTATAAACAAACAAGAGGAAATGATATGGGTGAAAGCCAATCAAAATTTAAAAAGGAAAGATACATCGCCAGCCTTTAGACCTCACACTCCTATTTCACATCTGGCCCTAGATCCAGTTAACTAGATCATTTCGAGTTCATCAAGAGGAAGGGGTGGAAACTATACCAGGGCTCTCCATATTTTAACAGTGAAATCATCTTATCGCATGCTTAGGCTGAAGATTAAGCTAAAGGACAAAGTCGTGGCCAGATGGATGAAACAACTGAACGTCAGCAAGGGGGATTAAATGGTTCAATCTAATGAAATTCAAACCGGCGAAGGTTGCCTCATTACAATGGCAAATTGAACATCGCTGCCTTCCTACAAATGATTGGCTGATAGATAGGTGCTTGCTAGAGCAAAAAGGTATTGCATTCCCATGGTGTAAATTTCGTAAGACTGCCTTCCCAGTGAGGATGATGAGCACATGTTTCTACAATGCCCCGATGCCATTTGGATCCGGAGGGGGCGGGACTGTATCCGGAAGGCCATTCTGCTAGAATCCAGGGTATCTGATCGCTATGGTGATTTCACTCAGAACCTCTTTATCACAGGGAGGAGAGCTATCCTTTGGACAATCTGGTCACGGCACTGTACATATGAGTGGGAAGGAGCAAGGTTGTATGAGCCAGAATTTACGAACCCAATTAAGAAACAGATTCAAACGGACATCTCAAAAAAATTAGGGCAGGCAAAAGAAAAAATCAACATTCATCCTCACGTTCTGAGACCCCAAATCATATCCAAAACTCCAATCGATTCTGGCTTGGGGGAAACCAAGGGCGGGAACTTGGAAGGGTTACTTGGGAAGGGGCAAAAGGAGGGGATGTGATGCACGTGAAGAAGGGCACGTGCGAAGATGGTGAGAGAGAGAGAGAGGAGAGAAGAGATGGACACACACGAGAAGCAGCAGCTGAGTGAAGGTCCAGTCCGACCAAATGAATGAACGAACAACCGAAGAATGTTGGAACCCAACTCCCGACCTGGGCCTAGGCCGAAGTGATATACCGGCCTAGGTCCAGGTACGGAATAACCTGGAACCAGACCAGGGTTAGGTCGATGGCCTGAAACTGGTCCGGCCTCACTGTCGGGCCGCAGGGGGACCTCTACACGATCCTCGGACCTGTGAATGGATCAAACAACACATCAAACACGCTATCCGCTGAAATAGCGGAAATCCAAAAGGAACGACAAAGAAAACAATCCGAAATGCGGAGCAAGCTCCCTGCAGGAAAAGCGATGCAATACAGAGAATTACAGACTAAGCCTGAAGCCTAATCTAAGCAACAATGCCTGGTCCGAGTCGACCCAGAAAGCAGAAAAAAAAAAAAGTATGACATGTGTCAGCCAAGAAAGAGAAAAATGTCTCTTGAGCCAATGTGGCTGAACATAAACCAACACTAGGGCCCTAAAGGCCAAATAATAACTAAACCAATGTCCCAAGACTCCTAAGTAAAAAAAGAATGTGGCAATGTCCCAAGACTCCTAAGTAAAAAAAGAATGTGGCACAGTCTCACATGCCTTGTATACAATGCACAAAACCTGAATAAAAAGGAGAGGGAACTCAGTCGCATGGTAACGGTAGAGATGGGAGGGCGACCGGACTCTCAGAGTAAACTCCCAGGGGGTACCCACACAACCATGTAAACATCATCAGGCTCAAAGGGAGAGTAACAACACGACACCAGGCTCAATGGAAAACATTAAACGGGTACCGCCAAGTTCGCTAACTGAAATGGAAAGGCCACTCACACAAGGGAGCATACATAAGGTGAGCCTGGACGGAGAGGAGAGAGGGCTATGCCAACATAGACATATGGCCAAAAGCCGCGAGCAAAGAAAACATACACTCTAGAGGAGGGCGCAACATAAGGTACGAGAGAAAGGGTGGCAGACGTACACACCCACATGAGTAGGGAAAATAGGGGTCACCATGTGACTCGAAGGTGAGGGTTGGGCAGGAACGAGGGAAACCCCGTGGCGGAGGGGAAAATGAAGTAGTCCAATTGATGAAGCTCGAAACTGAAGTCGGGTCGAAGTACCCGGGTTGAAGTAGGAGTAACACTAAAGTCGAGTAAAAGTCTGGAACGCGGCGACATGTCCTCTGCTGCCGGAGAGGCACATTGAAGTCGAAGGTCCAATGTAGATACCACAACCGGGGGCTGCTGCATGCGTGCCCAAGAATAGTAGAGGATAAAGAAGAGGTATAGGTCAAGCACGATAGCAAGAAGGAAATCGGTGGGCACACTGAGGCCGATACCACTTCACTGCAACAACAGGCGGAACCACATCCATGGGTGAGAGAGGACCTGTGGCAGGTACTGGTGGTGAAAAGGGTCCTTCGATGTAGGATGGGGAATGACAGTGGTTGCTGAAGTAGATGGGTCAGTGCGAGGACAAGAAGTAGGTGGGGAGGACGATGGATCATGGAGGGGAGGACGATAGATCATGGAGAGGAGGACGATGGAAGGAAAGGATAAGCACGGTCGTAAGCACACACTAAGTCATGGTATGCTTCAGGTGCTCAAGAGGCTCCCACGTAGAGTCCTCGTTAGGATAACCCTTCCAGCGAATGAGATACTCAAGGAGGGGAGGATTACCGTCGGTCTTGCGCCGGGACACAATATCGGAGACAACGAACTCCTCGTGACCCTCAATGGTGATGGGAGAAGGATGAGGGTAAGGTCGGTTGTGGAACTCAGGAGGAGACCGTCTGAAGGGGCGCAAGAGAGATACATGTAACACATCATATAAGTTAGCCTGGTACATGGAATCGGGGAGCTTCAATTTGAAGCTCACTGGACAGTTATGATTGGGTCCAGCGGGGGCAAGAATGGTGCATGGGCCGATATATCGACGTTTGAATTTCCGAAGCGTGTCGGCCTCGGGTTGGAAGTGACGTGCATCGACAACGACCTCGTTGCCAACTTTGAAAGGAAGGTCGATGCGAGAACGGTTAGTGTGAGTCGTCGTGCACGCCTGAGAGTCATCAATGCTCTCGCAAGCCATGCTAACAAGCGCATCCATCTCCGTTACCCAGCTGTCGAGGGCAAGGCATTTGGTGTTAGGACAAATCTGAGATAGACGGAGAAGGTCAGACAGGACACGAGGGTGGTATCCCAAGTTACAGTAGTACAGAGACATACCAGTAGCGGGAGAAATAACATGGTTGTAAGCGATCTCTGCGTGAGCAAGATGCAGATCCCAATCAAAGTCATTCTCAACGAACTTCTTGAGGATACTCCCAAGAAGTTTGTTGGCGACCTCAGGCTACGTCCACGTTGGCGAATGCATCTTTCTCGCGTGCGCTGTTTTCTTTGTGCTACTCTCGCCCATGTCCATGCTGGTGATTTGTGTATGATCTCTGAGAGCATGGATCGTCCAGTAATTGCATGCGTCTTTAATGCTGTTATGGACAACTTGTGAATATGGTGTCTGATATTTGGTGCAGTTTTCAGCCTTTCACACACACCATTTTTATTTTTTATTTTTTTTCGCACACGAGAACTGCCGACTTCAATCGTTTGAATTTGTGATTGTCATTTTCGTATTGATTCACCGAATGATTGATTGATTGATTGTCTCAATTTGTCTGATACATCTATTGACCGATTGATTGATTGAATCATTGATCGATTATTTGATTGATTGTGTGATTGATCGAATGATTGATTGATTGATTGATTAATTGATTGATTGATTGATTGATTGATTGATAGATCAGTCGATGGATTGATTGATTGATTTATCGATCGATTGAATGATTGACTGATCGATCGATTGATTGAATGATTGATTGATCGATCAATCGATGGATTGATTGATTGATTGATTCATCGATTTATTCCTTGATAGACTGATTGCTCGATTGAACAATTCTCATAAAACAATGTTCATAGTTTAAGTGTGATTGAACACGTTGATGTGACTCAGATGGGATCATCACTGAAGACATGCAGCACAACTAAGCACAAAATGAGCAGAAGAAAAATTTGAACCGTAACATGGTCACACAACTATAGAAGGACAGTAAAAAAAAGTGTTGGAGAAGTTCAAAACATATAGTAAAAGCGATAACGCCACCATATTAAAATCGTTGATGGAGCACCATCAATCGCTCTACAAATGTTAAGCAAGAAAAGAAAACTAACAATACAAAAACGTGAAATCAATCTACGCTGAAAAAAAAACAAAAAATGCTTAGACCCGACTATCAATGTTCCCCGCCCCCCTACCTTTCTCTTCCCCCCCCCCCCCCCCCCCCCCCCCCCCCCCCCCCCCCCCCCCCCCCCCCCCCCCCCCCGGTCGTGGCGACCAACGCCGAACATCAGGACGGTCGTCCTCCGCAACAGAGCAACGACCGAGGTAGTGTTGTGGAGAGTGCACAAGTGCGTTCACTTGTGTTTCATGCCCTTCGCAAGTGCTTCACGCAAGGCCAGGGCTCGGGGCCAATTCAAGTTTTCCGCAATGGGGTGGGGTGGATGATCCATCCCCAAGTCCACTCGTCGGCACACACCATTCGCGTCCACCTCCCACAACAAGTTGTCATCGAAGTCAATGCCGACATCCAGGAAGATGTTGTGCAGAATGCACACGGCTTGGAACTCTTGCGGGCGAGTGTCCATACTCGTTTTTGTGTGTGCGGAGGAAAAGTCTCCACATCCCCTTCAACGGACCAAAAACTCTCTCCATCGCTCCACTGGCGACCTTTTGCTTGCTGTCGAACCTCTCCTCGTCGGGGATTTGATCGGTCCCTCCAAAAGGCACCACGATCCACTCCATGGGAGGATAGCCATTATTGCCAAGGATGTACCCGTGGGTTTGCACCCGGAATGGAGGAAGCATAGCAGGACCACGAAAAAAGTCCCCCTCTTCAGTGCACGTTCATCGAGTGGACAACTTAAGCACTCGAATGTCATGATAGCTCCCGAGATAGCCGACAAAAACGTCTGTCACACACAAGTCCAAGTCCACAACCACCCGCACAACCACCGGAAAACAATGCTTTCGGTCGAATAGTTCTCGGACGGCGCGTTGGCTGATTTGTCCACGTAGATGTGCGTGCAGTCTATGCAACATAGCAGATGGGGAAACCCTTCGCCTCGAACGCGCGCAGAATGACCAGCCGCGGCAACCTAGAAGGCCAAACGATCTTCTCCCAGTACACACTGAGAAGCGCCCTCGTCACGTCCCTGTAGAATGTCACCCTGAGCTACAGATGAGAGGACAACGCCTCGACGATCTCCAAGAACACTCTACGGGACATCCGCAACTTCTCCTTATAGTAGCCCTCCGCCGCATCATCCATCTTTCGGAGATCCTCCCATGTCCCGCCCGTCCTTCTCCTCATCCACCATCTCGGAGTCGCCTACGGGATCGCACCCGATGCCATAACGCAGCGGAATTGCACAATGGATTCCGACAACGACACACAATCAAGCGCCTCCATAACTTGTTGCATGAGCTGCCTTTGCCTGTGAATGGACAGTCTCATCTTCAGGCGAGTTGTGGCTCTCTCAATGCAATAACGAATGGCGACGGCCGATACAGCCGCAACCACGGCATTGCTCTCCGAAGTCGTCAATGCATTCCCAACGGCCCGCACCTCTCCCTCCATGTTCATGACGTGCAACATGGAAATGCCCAACGCCCCTTTGCTCGCCGGTGCCCTCGTTCCCTTGTCTCCACGTCGACGGATGTGGCGGCAATAGTCTACACTCTTCACAAAATCCCACGCTTCACGCACCCGCCTGACGTACGCGGTCAGCTATGGCGGACCACAAGATTGTCATGGACGACCTGTAGAGGAAGGTGAAACCCGTTGGCGGTGTCCCGCAGGATGACCGTTACCGTTTGTGCTACGCCGGCGTGAGTTCCAACGCCCGCCTTTTAAGCCATGCCCGCCAGTACTCCTCCGTACGGACGTTTTGCTCCAGTGTGCACTCTAGTGACCTTCTCGCCTCTTGCGTGGACGAGTCATTACGAAAGTTTGAAATTTCAAATTTTGAACTGGGATGGTCGCGCCATTTTTTTCCCCCCCACCCTGGTGGCCTGCGTGGGCCTCCCTGTGGGCCTCCGGGTTGTTTGTTGAGGATTCCAAGCCTCTCCTTTCGTGTGCATAATCAAATGAGCTGAGTTTCTTGGTAAAAGAAAAGAAGACAAAAAGATTAGCCTGCTTAGCAGCTTCGGCTAAGCAGATACCTAGACCCCTTCCCTATTGGCGAAGTAGCCAGTGCTTTCCTGTTACCAGGTCTCTTTCGAGTTAGGCAGGTACTACGGGCCCTCTGACTTCCAGTAAAAAAATCATTCGACTGGATCTCGTTGGTATCACCTATAGTCGTCTGTCCCCAATACGATAGGTGATCTGCAACCATGTAGTATTTCACCACTCCAACTAAGGTAAGAGCTAAAGAATGCAACCGAAGTCGCAAAGCTCCACTAAGGAAAGTAAATAATAAATAATAAATAGTCAAGTAATGCTCTTGTGACAGATCACGTCGGCGCTGCCTATTACGCCTGTTTGATTCATCGCACTTGCATTTATGTATAGCATAGCGAAGCGTTCCATATGAGATCTCCACAAAGATTCGCAGCACACGCAACCAGAAGATAAGAGCATCAAGCAACCATAAAAACATTCTATGTCATTCCATAATTGACACATACGGAGAGGAAGAAGAAGAAGAAGAAGAAGAAGAAGAAGCAGCCTCAGCAAAAGAAGACAAAGAAGATAAAGATGGGAAGAGGAAAAAGAAAAGGACGAAGAAGAAGGAGAAGAAGAAGTAGAAGAAGAAGAAGAAGAAGAAGAAGAAGAAGAAGAAGAAGAAGAAAAGAAAAATGTCAATCAAGAAAGAATAATACTGGAGAACGATGAAGAGTCCTCAAACAACGCGCGACGAATTTCGTGAAGCCCAAGCGTTTAAACGAATGAAATCACATGAAGATCAATAAGCCTCTCCCATCCTACCGATCAGGCAACCTGGTCGACAAAGAAGAAGCATGTAACGGCTGTGCACAACATGTTTTGAATGGTGCCGATAACCGGTCATCTTGAGGGGCGTTCGCAAAGGTTCAAGATAAAACTCGTCACGCTGACAAAAGCATAAATACGCCATTCAGGATATGAACAAGGATGAAGGGGCACCTGTATAGGCTGTATGGGCACTCAAAAAATCCCAGAAAGAGAGAGAGAGAGAGAGAGAGAGAGAGAGAGAGAGAGAGAGAGAGAGAGAGAGAGAGAGAGAGAGAGAGAGAGAGAGAGAGAGAGAGANGAGAGAGAGAGAGAGAGAGAGAGAGAGAGAGAGAGAGAGAGAGAGAGAGAGAGGATGAGATGTTAACTTATCTTCTAAGTTGAGGTGAGTACGATGCGACCTTGCTATGGCGATGATCCCGGTAGTCGGAACAGGTATCGAGGAGACAACACGCATAATCGAGGAGTGCCACATGAACAACCATTGCAGCATTATCTGGCCAGAACACACTCTCGCAGGGATGGGAGCCCATTAGTCGCCGCAAGGACCAAACATTTGGAAGAGACTAGCGGGATCATGGCCGCTTCGATAGCCGCTGAAGCAGACTGGAAAGAGAATACATATCGGCACGGTGGGAGATATAAGCTCAGATGAGGACGGTCACATAGGCCGAGAAAATACGATCCGCAATATTTCAGCGGAGCCCAACCACGTATTCGAAAAAAAGTTTTTCGCTACCTCATTCGGCGTATTCAGTCCCTGGGCCGTTGTCCGAACCTGATGAGGGAGGGGCAGTTCTTGTGTCTATGCAGACCTCAACAGGAACCCCGCTACCCGTAGGCCTATCTGAGGCTATCTCCTCAATATAATACGCCATCTTTTTTCTCTCCTGTCCCGGCTCAGAAGTAATTATCCTAATTTGTCAGACATCGAACCCAGCGATCCCAACAACCCGAAAACTTCCTTGAGAACACAGTCAACCCCTTGTCCAAGAAGTAATCCGGGTAATTTCTTAATCTAAGTTTCATCTTCAGAGTGACCAAAAAGACAACCTCAGCGGCTGGAAACATCACGAACATTCTGGCTCTGTGAAAGAATGAGCTGATTACAGCCAGCTTCTGCTGCTTGCTAGAAAAAGAGAAGAAATCCTGAATAGCCTGAAAGGCAAGGTTTCCAGCCACAGTAAGAGACTCCTGATTTCAATGCGTTGGAAAACAGCAAACTCCAAGTGGAAATGGAAGTATTTGCAACTTGCACCCTAGGAAGTTCCAGGAAAGTGTAGTATCAGTACTCTCTAGCGAAAGATTATCATCATAACAGCCAGAGAATTTTTGAAGAATTTCATCAGCTTTGCCGCGTGAAATCTTACACGCCCTCCTGTATTTCACAAAGATCGAGACGTCATCTACTAATCTTACACCGTGGATTAGGGCCCGATCCTTACCTAAGGATGATAAGAAATTAAATTCATTAAACATGCAAAGCATGGCCGCAAGGGCAGGGTTTGACGATTTGCCCATGGGTACACCGACCTCCTGTTTTAGTAAGCGACCCATCCCCAAAACATACGTATTCCTCAGGTCAAACGCAACATCCTCAATTAAGGAGAGAAATTTTCATCCTTCCGTCGTCTTACTAACCGAGAGTTTAACCCCTTTACCCTTCTCCTTCACCCAAACACCTTCGTAACTCTTCATCTGAAAGAAAAAAGTGAACCAAAGTACCGATTCCCGAATCGAAGAATGCGGGAGTCTGGTGAACATTTCTTTCACGTCGTAGCTTGCTGATAAAAACTGGTCATGCGGGAGGATAGATTTATTCACTTCCTTCAAATCTTTAACCAGCTCCTTCGTACTAAAGAGATCACTCAGTCTGAAGTGCAAACTTTTTGGTAAGCTCTTTATCAATACATTCAAACAGGAAGTAACCTTCTTGCATGCTGCCAAATTTGGTTCATTTGAAGAACTGCTCATGCGGGAGGATCGATTTATTCACTTCCTTCAAATCTTTAACCAGCTCCTTCGTACTAAATAGATTGAAGTGCAACTTTTTTGGTAAGCTCTTTATCAATACATTCAAACAGGAAGTAACCTTCTTGCATGCTGCCAAAGATGGTTCATTGAGGTGGGGCAGATAGGTCGCCACTTTGTAATGTCATTATGTTTCGAAATTACATACCCTTTGCCAAAACTGCCATTTCGATTCCAAGAAGCAATGGCACAAAAACCCAGGCTTCGATACTGAGCACTGCACTCCTCGAGAATTGTTTCCTCACCACAATCATCCCTTTGAAACCCAGTTTTTTCAAGAACAGTGACTCCATACCTTGCTTATACACCAAAGGGCAGCAGAATAACGTATCACCCGGGTTATGATCTATGTGTGCCATAACAGCCCTCCTAACAGACTACTCAGAATCTTCACACTTTCTGGTGAGAATGTTAGTTCCCTCAAATCATACAGTCCGTTTGGTACGGAGGTGGAGCCGTGAGATGGAAAGCAGAGAGACCGTTTATCCATACAGGTCTTAAAACATTGCTGCAGAAGCAGAGGTTGGATGCAGAATTTATGTGGAGTGGAAGAGAGCATGGGGATCTGCATGAGCGTTTCTATAATCTGCGCCCGCAGCGAACCCAAGCCATATCTTACCGACGGAGGCGGTATGTTCCTAGAATTGCGTAACCAGTCAGGAAAAAAATGGAAATCATGAGTTCGGAACGCAAAATGGCCATTAGATATTATTGACGAGGACAGTTTTTGACCAACAGCAGGCAGAGGGCCGAAGGCCAACGTGCATTCGCATGCTTCCCCAAGTGCACAAGGCCGAAGGGCTGCAGGGTATGGTGAAATGGTAGAGGGAGTGCTTGACACTCAGTCTGAGCAAGATGGTGTGGAAGGACCAGTAGATCATAGTGTGTTACGCTCCTGAAAGGATGTAATTTATTAAGTAAAGCTCCAAGATTACACGGCTATTACTATCTCTTGTTAATAAGTACACAAGGAGAGCGAAAAGTTAAAACAAAAAAGAGAAAAGTTCAGAAAACTACGGCGCAGTCAGGGTTACAGTTTGTAATTGCATTTCAAACTGCATTTTATGCTTTTAGCAGTTTAGTCAGGGCCCCAGTTTCAAATGCAGTTGAAACTTGAAACTTGGGCTAGCCTTTTTTTGCAGTTTAGTCAGGCACGTGGCCCAGTTTTCCTTTTTTTCCTTTTCTTTTTTCCGTCCTGTGGAGGGGCCACGGCCGAGATGTCTCAGCCACACCAAGAAAAAGAATAAGAAGCAAAAGCATCTCGTTGTATGGCGGGGCCACGGCCGAGATGTCCTGGCCACACCTGAGGGTGGGGGGAGGGGCGGGAACGGGGAAAGAAAACGAAAAAAAAAAAGAGGGGCCACGTGCCTGAATGAACTGCTGAAAAAGGCCACCCAGACTTTCAACTGCATTTGAAACTCGGCCCTGACTAAACTGCTATAACACAGTTTTTTTGAAATGCAATTACAAACTGCTTTCGTGAGTCGGGACTGCGCCGTAATTAGCCCCCCCAAAAAAGAAGGACAGGTAGCACAGGATGTACAAGTCGGCAATTACAAACTGCTTTCGTGACAGCCCCTTCATGTTCAAGGATCACAGGATGTACAAGTCGGCGAAAAAAGAAGAAATACGAAAAGACAATGGTATGAGGAGGCAATTCAAATGAGGTCATTATTTCACCAACCCCAGCTACCCCCCTCTATCCCACTCTACTCCATTCTGTCTCCTGAGCATCCCTCCAACCCCCCCCCCCCTTCCCCCCCCCACCAAACAAGAGAAAAGAAGAGCCAACCACGGCTGGGTTAAGTTTGAGTTTAGAACGGGCAAAAGAAAAACAGACACCCGCATGTCGGTCATGCCACTTTGAAAAGGCAATAAAACAGGTGAGGTAGTTTGTATCAAGCTCTTTGTGGTAAAGGGAAGGGCCCGGTGGGGGGTGATGTGCGGAGGGCCTTAGTTGGAAAAAAAAAAGAAAAAAAAAAGAAAAGGAAAAAAAGATATTTAAATCATATTTTGCTCTTTTTTGCACATTACAAACTGCCTCCATGACAAAACTGTGATTTCTTTTATGTTCTTCTGCCTGTTTTTTTTTTTTTTTTTTTTTTTTTTAACCCAACACTTTATTTCATTATATTCAACCATCAATAGAGGCCGGGGCTCCTCGCAATTCCACCCGGAGTTATCCTGGCAGCATCAGCCAGTTTAGCTTAAGAAGAGGCCGAGGCTTTCTCCAACCTACTCTGTAACCATCCTCTGTTCCTACCTTCAGCCATCAGGGCTGCCAAACACAAAACCGTTTGACTGAACATATCATTAACTCTTCTGTGAACAATTCTTTTGCGTTTTCGAAACCCCCAAAGGCTGTAGTTGTTTCAAAGGAAAAAAAAAAAAGGAAAGCTAGAAAATTTAAGAAAAATATATCATATATATTCCTTCATGATGAAAGATGAAGTATCTATCTCTGCCTCTTACCCTGGTATCCAGGGGCTAGGTCCGACTAATCTGGACGTGTTCTAGACTGTTGGCAGAAAAGAAAGGTGCAGAAACTTGAGATTGAACTCCTTTTCTGCATCTCTGCTTAAAACACATCCAGATTCAGGAGCTTAAACCGCAAGTACACGGCCCCCTTGCAGAAAGTTTTTGTCACCACAAGCAAAACTCGGCGTGGGGCACTGTTGAAAAAAAAAAATCGGCGGCCTCCGAAGTGGTGTGGGTTTCATGCTGACACCCGTGGTCCGATGTGTGGTGTACTGGTGCTTTAATCCAATCCTCTTTGTCAGTGAGGGCTCAACCCAGATGCATTTTGGGAATTCTTTTGGTAATAAAGTATCAGGCCATACCTCACACTACTAGGACTTTTTGACTTATTAGCAGACCTAAATGCGGTCAGATACATCCAGGTCCTGCCTTAAAAGTGGGTAGATACATTTAAGATAGTGTCAATTATGTCATCCCCAGCTGGATTGCCTGCACATAACTCATGAACCCCACCCATTTCCTAAATCAAATGATTAGTAATAATAATTTAGTAAAAATTTACTAATAAACACTCATACTGGGCTGATAAAATGGGTGAAATGATTACCAGGACAAAAACTGAGGTCCCATCACTGCCATGCAGCTAGCATAAATATTAAATTTATGTGAATGATCTTTTGTAAGTAATAGTAACCCAACCCATGTGCCTCAATTTGACACACACATGTTCAATTTGCTGTTCGTAAGAAGAAAAAGAAGAACACGTGTTTAAACTTTAAAATTTTAATCCTGATTGGAAATTTGGAATGGCTCAGGGGATTAGCCCTGCTGTATGGTAACCGTTAAGATGGATTGGGCTTTGGAACATGTGTGATGTTTTTTTTGTTTCCTTCCTTCTTTTTTTTTTTTTTCTTTTTCTTTTTTTTTTTTTTTTTTTTTTTTTTTTTTTTTTTTTTTTGTGGTATGATTTACATGGTGTATCACTGTATCTTAAATTTCCGTTCTCGTGTTGTCGCTGTTTGCCCTACAGTCCTCTCTCTCTCTCTCTCTCTCTCTCTCTCTCTCTCTCTCTCTCTCCCCAGTGCTTCCCCCTTAAAAATTAAACCAGAAGTACACTGCCCAGGTTGGAAAAAGAAATACGAGTTTTGTATAAGAGCGCATATTTTTATGGTCTGGGTAGTGGACGGAAATGGGTGGTGGCGCCAGCGCCGCCAGGCCAAAGCAGGCCCGCATAGGTTCGCCTTTTTTGGGGGGGTGTAGGGAGAGTTTAAGCTCGGCGTCAATAGCTGGGCAGGGTACTGGTGGCTTAAAAAGAAAATAAAAATGTAGTCTTTGAGAAAGGTTTCTGTCTCACAGTCCCATTCCAGGGCCTTGTCTTCAAAGGGAGGTTTATGTGATCTCAGACCTGGTATGCAGTCCGGGTCGGGACTGTTACAGGTTGGCATTATAATGACCATGACAGTTCAATGCATGGCTATATCCTCAGCAGAAAATCACCTCAGATTATTTGACTACTTCAATTAAAATTGGAAAGCAAAAAATTGCGAAAGCAATCATTTCTATGTACCAGCTACCCACACGAAAGCGCCGGTTGAAGCAACTGCTGCGACTCTTGATTGGTCGGGCCCCGCCAGCATTTTCTTGATGGTCACTCTGAGCCTTTCCGTGGCCGATTGTTAGTCCGCTGGCAATCTTTAACTGGCTGGGCTTCCCACAGGTGTCTTCACACAGAGCTGTAGAAAGACTCCGCCCACTGGACCAAACAGGCTGGGAGCAACCAGTGCAGCCTTGACCGGCCACCATTAGGTGTATTTCAGGGGAGGTGATTTTATTCGCAGTTGAATAGTATCTCAGTGGGGCATCTCTCTCTCTCTCTCTCTCTCTCTCTCTCTCTCTCTCTCTCTCTCTCTCTCTCTCTCTCTCTCAATGTCCGTGTGGGCCCGATTTGGAAAAGAAACAACAAAAAAAATTGCTCTGTTTTCGTTCAACGTGAGGTAACTAGTTTTCTTGTTTTTTTCAACGGTCTAAATTTTTTATAAGCCAGGAACCACCCTTGGCGCTTGTCAAAGGTAGAAGGGAACCCCATCCGTGGAGAGAAGCAGCACCAAGTGAAACTCTATGTAGTATGTATGACATTGTGTGTTGTACTCTGCACAATGCATGTGCTAGTGTACATTGTCAAACAGTACCTTTTTTTCCTTTGGTTCCCCTCCTCCCCCCCCAACCCTTCTCCTAGTGCCGAGGGACTCGTTCGGCACTCCTCGGGCGCATAAATCCCCTGAGGAATTCATCGTTCCACTTATCTTCGGGGAAGAAATTGAAAAAAAAAAGTAAAAACATTTCCTCGGCCCTCGGGGATTCCTCGGGCTTGGTATTCTGCCAGTGGCTGCACGGACATCTTCGAGCCTCAACGTTGGGATTTCCGGCAACGGGTCGCCAGCGGTTACTCTTGGAGGACGACGGTCATCGGGGTTCGTCTGCAATTGGGGCTGCGTCGTGGTGCGTCCCGCCAGCTTCGTAGAGGTTCAACGGTCGGGAAAATTGAATATTTTAGCCAATCCCTCCCACATCCCTGCTCATGTCGGCGACGGAAAATATTAGTGTAAGAGTGTGTGTCACGTTAGAGTGTGTGTGTCATATGATGTCCACTACTGTTTGCTCCTTTCATGGTGGCCGTTTGGCGGACTTCCACCGTCGTCGTGGAGTAACAGCCCTGTCGTAGTCGCGATTTTGCTTCTCCTGTTCCACATATGTATCCTCGGCAGGGTGCCTGGGCGTACACGCAGCACCACCTCTGCAGGATGGCCTTCACATCGTCTGCATCATCGTCGTTATTGGATCTTGCCGTCTCGCCTCAACGAGAGGACCACCGTCATCTTCGTCGTGTGTGTCCTCCTCAACGCAAGTGTGTCATCGCATCCGCTCCATCCACCCTGTCCATTTACACTCATCATCGTCGTATATCCCGCATTGTCATCGCCATCGTCATCTCCCACAACTGGCATCGCCTTTAACATACTTTGTCCATCGTCGGTGTCGCCATCACCATCGCCATCGCGGGAGTTGACGTCACCATCTCGAATTTCACCAGGCACTTTGTGTGGCCATCATCGACGTCACCATCGCAATCGCGTGACACTTGTCACCGTCGAAGCCCGCACTAGTGGATCGTTGTCGTCGCGGTCTTTTGCCCCCCTAATTTCTTGCAATCAGACGATCGTCGTCCGTGAAGTCCAGCATTGCAGCAGCTGGCATCACTTGTGGACGAACACTGCAACCCATGGCGCAGCAAACATGAAGTACAGCCTCGGTGATGGCCACAGTATCCAGCCTTTTGACCGGGACTTGATGAAGCATTGGTGTACGGAGTAAGGCTTATGGACGATGTTTCCATTTTCCTAGCCTACAAACGAGGGGACGGAAAGACTATTGGGAAAGCCAACAAGATCAGAAAGCGTTTCGAGGCCTGCTATCCTAAGTCACTGACCTTAAAAAGGACCGACGACTGTTCCGGTTCCTGGGACTTCCTTGGGTGTCGTATGGAGGTGAAATTGAGTTTTCCGTTTCTGGTATGTTTTCAGCGGACTAAGAACCAGGACACGATTTGGTCCTTTGGACAGATCACCTTTAGAACTGGCCAAGACTTCAAATCATGGTCCTGCAGAAGGCAGAAAATGGCGTCTATTACGGGTTGGTTGTACCGGATAGACAGGAACACGACGGTCCGGGCCCGTATTCTGCAGCAGGTTCTGACACTACGAAAGGAATACAGGGCGAAGAGTTTTCCAGATCGTATCTTTGCGAAGGCCCTCGAGAACTTCGCGCGGCATCGAGACACTTTTTGGCAATTGACCGCCACTTTGCTTTGCAGTGACTCGGATTAGCTTTTGCTATTTATAGAATAGATAGACTACGGTCTAGTCCTCTTTTGACATGGCGCGGGGCTTATGCCTGGTTTTGGGAAGTGGAAGTGCGGGTACTGTAAAGGGGGAAGATGAGGTGGGGAGCTTTCTCGAGTTGTCGTTTTCGCGACCTCTTGGATGTAACTCTCTCTATTAAGCTTTTGTCAAAGTTACTTGGACTTCGATCTTGATTGATCGTGTGTATTTGTGAACTTTCATCCCTTGATGAAGCATCTTTCTCCTCTACGCACGGATCTGTGCTCTCATTCTGCCCAATGCCCTCTCCTGCTGACAACGAAAGAGCACGGTCGTCGCCACGACCGTTTTCTCGGTCGTCGTCAACTTCGCACGTCCATCGCCGTCGGCGCCCTCCATCGGCATGCATGTTGCAATGCTCATCAACTACGAAAACCTCAGCGCCAAGTCGCAGACGTGTGCTCGACTCCACACATATGCGCGGCGACACGAGGCGATGGCAGTGGACCTTCGGGGGGTACTCACAAATTTGTGACGACTTATGACGATTCCTGTCCGCTGATGCAAATGCTCGTTTCCCCCGTCGCCAGTATGGACGCCACCTGCCCGACGTCGCCGTCGTCATGTGCAACACCCAATTCGAAATTTGATTTTCGAACGGGAAGGTCCATTGCTTTTTAAGTTTTTTTTTTTTTCTCTTTCACCAGCGCCTTTCAAAATTTCTCGGCTCTGGCATCTGGACCACCCCGTCGCGAGTTGGACATCACCCAATGGACCAACGCATTGTGCCCGCCGCGGTCGACTAGAATATTATTATAATCGCCGCAGGGGGCCAAAAGGAATTATCCTTGGGAGACCACCATCACCACCCCGAGGATAGGTGGAACGAAGGCGGGAATTTCCTTCAAAACCCCGAAGGAAACTTCCTTCGTCCCCGAGGACACCACAAGGAGTGTCTAACGAGCCCCTATATAGCCTCTTTCTTCCCCAAACCTATGATATATATATAGCCATTTCTTCCCCAAACCTATTATATATTGCCGCATCCCACACTTTGTGTTTCTGTTTTTTACCAAAGGCTGCGTGAGCTGCCTGGCCAAGCAGACTGGGCTGGGCATCCACTGCCATCCAGGCTGCCCGTGTGGTCACTGGCACGGGACACTCGATGCAAGTAACAAGAAGGCTTTTCATTTTTTGGGGTGGGGCACCTCTGCGCCGATCTGGCTCTCCCTGAATCCAGGCGTATTCTTCCTATATGAAACACTGCAGAGAAATGGTCCTAAATAGAAATTGAAGTTTGAATTGAGAATACATTGTAAACACATCATTGTGAACAATCATTCAACGATTTGCATTTATATCATATCATTAATGTTTTAATTTATTATATTACTCATTCCTCCTATCTGAAACACTACAGAGAAATGGTTCTATATAAAAATTGAAATTTGAATTGAGAATACATTGTAAACACATCATTGTCAACAAGCATTTGTATTTATATTATAATACTATTAATATTTGATTACATAGACCAGAGAGATAGGGCCTCAATAGACACTCCTTACGAGTTCCTTGAGCCACAAGGAAATTTCTTTGTGGCTCTTAAGGGAAATTTGCTGCGTCGTTCCACTCATCCTTGGGGACCTGCCCCAAGGATGTTTCTTTGTCGCATGCCCGTGGCCGTTTTCATCCGGAAATTAGTGGCCGCGGGGTCGGTGGTCTTTGGTCCACCGTCTTTTGTCCGTGTGGAGGCGGCGTGGTAGCGATATGTGGCGGGAAACAACATGAGGTGGACAACGAGAAAAAAATTTAACCCGGGGGGCGTCGACGTTTGAAATTCGAATTTGATGGCTGCGACGACGATGACAACGTGTGGCTGGCGGCGTGAAGATGGCGTACTGCTGAAATGGGCTCAGCGGCGGCGTCACTTCCGTCCCCCAGCCGTTGCGAGTGCGCAGGCATCGTCGGGTGCGTCCATCGCCGTCGACCTTCACACCTATGTTGCACGCTGGCCGCGGCCTGGTTCGGCCCAGGCCGGGCCGGCCAAGAACTTTCGGCCGATCCTGCGGCCAATCGAGGAGGGGGTTTGGGGGGCGGGGAACGGGGAACGGGTTTCGAGTCGGGGGGGGTTCCCCTACCTCCTCGCAAAAAAAAAAACATAAGAACTTCGAAAATGGGGGGGTGGATTTCGAAGACTACCGAAAAAAATTAAATAAATAGAAAAGAAAAAAAAAAATCATTGATTGACTGTTTTTTTTTTATATTGATTGATTGATTGATTGATTGATTCATTGATTGATTGATTGATTGATTGGTTGATTGATTGATTGATTGATTGATTGATTGATTGATTGATTGGTTGGTTGGTGGGG